>JANRGW010009152.1:0-50804 GCA_024733675.1 Psilopsiagon aymara | reverse complement strand
ATTGTGTGCAGTTCTGGTGTCCTCAACATAAAAAGGACATGGAACTGTTGGAACAAGTGCAGAGGAGGGTCACGAGGGCCACAAGGATGATCAGGGAGCACCTCCTGTATGAAGACAGGCTGAGAAAGTTCTGTTCAGCCTGGAGAACAGAAGGCTGCATGGAGACCTCATAGCAGCCTTCCACTACCTGAAGAGGGGCCTATAAAGATGCTGGGAATGGACTCTTCATTAGGGACTGCAGTGATAGGACAAGGGGTAATCGGTTCAAATTTCACAGGGGAAGTTTAGATTGGCTATAAGGAGGAAGTTCTTTAGTGTGAAGGTGGTGAGGCACTGGAATGGGCTGCCCAGGGAAGTTGTGAACGCTCCCTCAATAGTAGTGCTCAAGGTCAGGTTCGACAGTGCCTTGGGTGGCATGGTGTAGTGGGAGGTGTCCCTGCCCACGGCATGGGGTTTGGAACTAGATAATCTTCAGGTCCTTTCCAACCCGAACTATTCTATGACTCTATGATTCTATACTTATCAATACGTTCCTCCACTTAGAATTGAAAAACCTACTCAGTGTTATGAAATAAAAGTTTACAACCTTTTTCTCCCAAGAAGCCTCTCGCTGTTGCAGTTCTGCGTACTGTCCCTCCTGTCTGCCTTTGAATCCCTGTAGTTTCAGAGAAGGCAGACTTCAGTTCTTTTTCTTCAATGATCTTAAAGAAGTCTTTGTTCCAAATCTTCTTAATGGAGCCCGAAGATACGGACGCATTTTACCATCAACAATCTGTTACTGCTTAAGGGCATATTTTTCCTGCACAGCATTCTTCAGTGTTCTCTTCTTGATGCTTCTGGATGACCTGGATTAGGTCGCCTCTGAGTAGCCTCTGACAAAGTATCAGTGTCTAGGGAGAGAATAAAATGCTGGGGAGAGGTTTGTCAACAGAGACTCAAAACACATCAGTTTTACCATTTACTTCTAATTTTTGTCTAACGTTATCGGAAAGTTTCTCTACATTTCCGAAACTCCAGATTCTTTTCCAAATATCTTTTAATTTGGCAAACGACCAGATTATTGCTTGCTTTTTACCTTCCTCTTTCTCCAGGCTTTCTGGTTTGCAGCATAACTTCTTTTCCACAAGGATTTTCAAGGAGAACACTTAAAGTCTTACATCAAGACCGTTTTTTTAAGATGCAGTAGTTTTACAGTGTAAGGTGCTCTGCAGGCAGGTAAATGTACCCATCCTCGTCTTCATATCATCTCCTTTAGATATTCCTTACTGAGTAAAGTTACTGCTTAGGGGTTTTTTTGCCATGTGTGTGAAAGGCTTTTTGGGACTTCAGGATTTTAACTGTAAGACTTTATGTTGTTTTCCACACAACATTCATTATTCCACCACATATCTACAGACATTTACATATCCGACACCCATCAGTCTGTCCTACACAGGATCTGGAACAATTTTCTCTATGAAGGGTTCATCAACTGAATTTCTTGTCTTGATCTCACACTCTGTTGCACAAAAATTACAAGTAATTACTCATGGGCGTACTGAGGAGTTAAAACTGATCACTATTGCACCTACATCTTGTCTCTCCTCCTCAAAGACAAATGTTCATTTCACCACCTTTTCCTTTCATCTCCCCCCCTTTTCCTTTCATCTCCTCCACACACACCCCCCCGAAAGAAAGGCACAATGCTAAAGACATTTTACAAAGGCATCTTCCATCTTCACCAGGGATTTTGCTGAGCAGTGAACATTTACCTTCTCAGCCATACAGTGCAACCAAAGTGCAGCTTGTCATTTGATCACCAGTTTCAAACTACTGCCAAAAGATTTCTGAACCAGCCTGTCCACTGCTACACCACTGTCAAGCTGAGCTCCCCCCCACCCCTCCAAGCACACAGCATTGTGACCATACACAAGGAGAATGCTGTACCCCATTTGGTTTTTCAATCAGTTTCTCCCACATGCAACTTTTACACATTTTTTTTCTTACCAAATTTATTTCCATTTGCCTTCCCCAACTGTTTGATGCCACCTGCCTACTGCATGCTTTATGACTTTCTCCCCTCTTTACTGCAGACTACTCTGCCCTTTCAACAGACTCCATGAGTGGAGCTTGTATCAAAACATAACCGCTGCTTTTTGCTAGTTTCTCTTAGTAAAAGGCAAACGCTATACGTCCCATACATTGTTTCCTCTCACAACAAAACCTCTTAGTAAGATGTGAGAATATCATTAGAACTCCACCTTGGGCTAAACAGATAGAGATCCTATCCAAAACCAAAAAACGATGTGTTGAAAATGGGTATGCTTACACACACTCTATCTTAACATCTGTGGAGACCAGTCAAAATTACCAAAGTAGCAATTAACTTCAGATAACTCCAATAAGACTCCCAACAACATGCTGCCCTCCAGAAACCGAAGGAAGGATGCCACCCATCCTCAAGGCTTCACAATAACGTCACCTCTCCCAGTGAAGGGCAAGGGTGCTGCCAACAGCAGCTACCTGTTTTTCACTCTTAGCATCACCAGGGGAAGCTGAGGATGACTGATAAGTCCCACCAGGACCCCACTCAATCACGCTTTGCACTCCGTTTTGTGGCTGCATTTTTCCCAATGCCTTGATCTTTCACTTGTTATTCCATTTCTGGGTTATTATGATTATAACTACTACAGGAAGAGTAACCTGGTTCACTGAAACCTAGAGGTCTTTCAGCTGCCCACTCCACCGCCTTCCAACACACTCAAAAAGCTGATGTTTACATTTTGCTTGTCAAGGCATGGGGTGCTTTTGTCAAGGTTTTAAAAATTATTATTGTTGCTTTAACTCTGCATCTGCTGAGGAAAAGAAAGTCCAGCAATGGAAGGGTTTTCACCTCAACAGGATGGGTGGAAGGATTATGTAAACAACTTGTCTGTCTGGAAAGAGGCACCTTGACAGGTTCCATGTTGTTAAATGACAATTGTGACTTCTTGCATTTCAAAAGTCACGCTCAGATGGTTTCATCTGAAACCCTCTGGGTAATAGTAGCCTTTTGAGGTTATGATATCTCTGGATGGAATTCAATAAAAGAAATTCGCTTTCAATTGAAGCACTGGAACACCGCCAGACAGCCCCAACAATGTGATACGTCTCCAAAGAAAATTGGACTCGTCCCCCCCTCCTTTTTTCTCCTCCCCTTTCTATTTCTTTCTCCATCTTTACTTGTGCTTTTAACCTTGTTTGTGGGTTGCTTTTGTGATGTATTTCCTCTCCCAATAAGCTTGGGAAGCTGAAGCTAAAGAAAAAAATCCCAGCCAAACAAACACACAAACACACACGCTTGGGACTGAAGCAGTAATAGCCATAATAGAGAGACACAGATGCTCACAGTAGCAACAAGAAGTCACTCTCAATAGCTGACCTTTGCCATATACATGAAAGGAAATAGAACAGAACCTCTGCTCTAGGTGAAGGAGGGGTATTATTACAAGCACCAGCTTCCTAGTCCCCGTTAATAAGGCTTGTTGATGTACTTATTTACTTATTTAGTTTAAGGCCAAGGGAAGGGAAAAAAACCTCACAAAACCTGCCTGACTGCCAGAGGCAGAAGTGTTGGCTTTTTGCTTGGGTTGTCATTCATTCTGCCTTGGTATTTTTTCTCACCCCTCTCCCCAACCTTCATTCCCTTTTCCCTTGGTTTGGCAAGAGCTGCAATTGTCTTTCTTCTCTTGTTTTTGATCCTCTAAGGAGATTAATGCATCTGCATAGTTAAAAGGCATAAGATGGAGAAGATGTACCAGTCTTGTGAAAGAATTCATTTTCTCCAGTATTTTCTTATGTCAGTGATCTCCCTCTTACCTTGTTGCTACTACATGTGATTTCCTTTTGATTTCCCATCAGATCAAATGGACACAGGAACTGCACAATATAAAAATAAAAACACCTTGGAAAGAACCGTAGATCTGTTTGGCAGACTTTGCACTGAAGTTCCTTATGTTCTGCATTTGCTTCACCTTCAGTTGTAAAGCCATTGTAGAACTGAGACAAAGAAGGGATTTACTCTTCTTCCATTAGGCTAAGAATTCAAAACCAGTGAAGAAACAGCAATGTTAGAGTTAAAAGAAAACACAAAACAACAAACCTGACCTGATTCCTCTCCTCTCCCTACAGCATTATATGTCCTTTTATCCCTCCAAAGCTCACAGGCTATGTAAGGTTCAGGTCTGGTCAAGTGTCAGCTGAGAAAACAGGCACGGAAGGGTGGGGGGAAAGGGGTCACTTGTTCACTACATGCTGCGCTCTTCTTCTGATCAGCCTCATCAAAAGAATGGTAGGGGGATGCACAGCCACTGTCTCTGACAAGAGACATCAACCCAAATTCCTCCCTCAGAGGGATCCTTAGGATCCACTTGTACTTTCATGAGAGTTGCCTGATTGCTGGCAACAAAGCCAAATCCAGAACACAAGCTTCAGAGCTACAAGTTTAAATCCCACCCTCATTTCAGATTACCACATTTTTAACTATTTTCCCTGAACTGTTTTGTACATACTATTAAATAGCTGTGACAGGATTCACTTATTCCATGAGAGCAGTTGCAGGCAGAGTTCCTTGCAAAGACGCTCGCTTACAGAAATTTGGTGTCAGCAATAACATTAAACATACCTGACCCCTCTTTAGATACTGCAGAAACAAGCAAATGGCAGCTCTGGATGAATCTGCATGCATAAATATTGAAGAGGGATTACAAATCTCTAACACACAAGATATTCCCCTAAAATTCTCAGAAACATGAGGAAATTTAACAACTGCTCCAAGCTCACCAAACAGCTCTGTGAGAGTGAGGAACAGAAGGAAGGTCTTCTCACTTCCCCTCTCACCTGAGGAACATATCACCTCCATAGAGTGTAGGACCGGTATAACTGATCGTCCTAGGAGCTAAGGTATTAACTAGGTACTAAAATACTTAGGTGCATTTACAGCACCTCATGATGTTGGATTAAAAAAGAAAATTCCTTCTAGCTAGCAGTCTTTATGCTCCCATTATCTGAAGTTAATACATAAATAAAATACATGTATGTGCATCTGAGTGCACTGGAAGTTCATGAAAGTATGTTCTGCTACTCATACGTTTGTCCTGACTTAATTCTCTTGTGTGCTAGGCTTGGATATAAAGTCTACTTGGGCTGGATTGTTGTCTTGTCATTGTATTCTTGAAGACACAGATTCTTTCCTCAAAAGATTTAGAAAAGAGACTCATTTGTTTGTCTTTTATGGGCAAATTGTTACTCTCCAGAACATTTTTTTCCCCTTTTTCCTCTTTGCAGGAAAGACCATTTGCTCACATATGAAAATATATTTTAACTACCTGCATAATGCACAGAAGTGTTCAAAGAACAATACTAGAAAATGCGATAAAGAAAGAAAATAGCAAGTTAAATCACTGCAGAGACACTTTCCTGGCCTGTTTAGCATCTGAAAGATTTCAGCTTTGTTATGGAGTAGTAAGTCAAAGCTCTCCAGGCAAAGTAGTTCATGAATCTCTCATCAACATTGTCCCTATTATTCACCTCCCATATTTGAAATGTTTTTAAAGAAAAACAAAATTTAAACATATAAGGCAACAGATTTGTACTTCTGAAGCAATTCAGACATCTGCAGTCTAATAATCTGTTTTCATGAAGCAATAATAGAAAAACATTAATTGTGGAGACAACAGAAGGCCTAATCTGCAAAAAAAAATTTTGGGCATTCTTCACTTTATTCTAGAAAAAGAACTTCTGTCTGCAGAAACAAGAAGAATTTTCTACTGCTTCCTGCAGCGCCACACACAAGCTCTCATCAAGGTGGTAGATGGCCTTCCTGACTTTAACAGGATTACCCATGTTCGGACACATAGGGGCCATGCTGCAATCACATGTGTGGTGATCAGCCACATCTGTGCTAGCACAAGCCTGGCCAGGTCAGATACTGCTGAGGGCAAAGAACAGCAATATGGTTTTTAAACCACTGAGCAAAGCTCAGAATCCCAGCCTGGCTTTCAGAGACAACCAGACCAGCTGGTATATTATACACACTGGTATTTTTTGGGTGTAGGCACATGATAAATACTGAAGTTTGGCATCAAGCAATAAATTGGTACAATCCTACATAGCAAGATAAGCATATCCTCTTCTCTTTCCAGCATGGACTTTGGTTAATCACAATATGCTACTAACAGCTCTATCATGGATATTGCTACGTGAGGATCAAGGTACTTTCCTCTAGTACAATTTAGTTTTTAATCCAAGTACAGCTTATTCCAGTTGTCAACCCAGAGTGGACTATAAATCAAAATAAACACATATTTACATGAAATAGCATCCACGGTGCTAACAATTAAATTCACAACACCCTGTAAAGTTACAAAGACCCTGACGTCCAGACCAAGAATCTCATTTTCACCTTCTTCCTTCCACTCTTCAGGTTGTTAATAAACAAGTTATTCTCACAGCTGGGAAGAATATAAAGCTTTGCTTCAAATGTATGACCTGTACATTACTCCCATGGCCAAATTCCTGAGGAAAACAGAGCTACGAGTTCTAAGCTTTCAGAAGCACAGGGGGCCCGGAGAAAAAAATTTTCTTCTAACAAAGAGAGTCCACACTGACCCAGAATCCTGGACAGCAGTGTAATTTACTTAAAGCATACAATACAAGCCCTAAAATCCAAGCATCTGGGAATTCCGCAGTAAACAACTGAACAGGATATTAAGCTGAGTTTTAGCTGTGATTTTATGGCATATCATGAGGAGAATTCAGTTCCATCCCTCAGACTTTGTTATTTTCTCTTAGGCAATTTTGCTCTAATAGACTGGATTATCACTTTGTAATCCACTAAATTTTCTCATTCTTTTAAGATGGTCATGCAGCATTGCACTAAGAAAGTAATTTATTATTTACACTAGTTCAGAGAGTGCCCTGGGTGACCAACACTGGCACCAGAATAACAGGTCTGACTCTCATCAGCTTGAGGCGTGGGTGTTCCTGGGACCATTTCCAACCCAGACTTCTTACAGTATGAATGTTAGGGCTGACACTGTTCCAGTGTCTAACCTGAAAAGGAGCTTTTAAAAGCCTGTAATTATACTTGTTCAGCCTTGCAAAGTCATTGTGAAAATTAACCAGGATGGACAAAAACTCTGCTCATACTACATTCATGGTATAGAATATTGATAATAAAAGGCTAGACAAGGAGACCCAAACAGAACCACTGACATAACAGAAGCATATAAGACTTCTGTGAGAATGTTCATTTTCCCCTCAGATTTTGACAAGAGTATGATATGCTTAATTTTTCACTCCTTCAGCCATGTCAGCACGTGAAAACACTGCTGCCTCAGCGATACTGAACTCAAGGAGTGAAATGTATTTCATCTGTTATTCCACCACTACAGAGCTTATCATCTCCCAGGAACATACCACAAGACAGCAAATCCTCACAAATAAACATCCAAGAAGCAAAACACAGAACAGTCAATAAATAATATTTTCCAGAAAAAAAAAGAATACCCAAAAAAGAGAGGAAACTTTTGTTCTAAAAAAGACAATCTAAAACAATTAAGATCTATCCTATCTGTTGTGCTAACAGTACTCTGAAGGATTTTCCTTCCTGTACTGGTGGTTTTCCCCACTCCCTTTTAAATTAATTGCTCCTTCCCTCTCATTATATCTCAAGTCTCCAGCACTGTAGGCCAGAAGAGATTGCAACTACACCTGCCACCATTGCCCTGCTGTGCTCTTCAGCCACAAACATGTTTCTTACCCAGCTGTGTCAAGGAAGGAGTCTGCCTCCAGACACTCATTTTTTCCCCCTGTGCTTCTGCTACCATCCCCTCTTCAGTAAACAGAGTGATTAAGCCACCAAACAGCAACTCTGTGAAGGTACATTGTCATGCCTGAGGCTAAAGAAGCCAGATAACAGCTCACACAAAACTCAGGGAAACTGTTGAAAGCACTCATCCCTTTTACCATCATCTTCTGCTTCTGGAAAAAGATCACTCTGCAGCCTGGAGTCTTCTGGGGCCTGAAGAGCCAAACTGCAAGTTAGAAATTCTCATAATGAGAAAGAAGTACAGCAACATTCACTGGAAATCATGCTCCAAAATCCCTTGGCACTTTCTCATTTCTCTCAGATACGGTGATTCATCCTAGCACCTATACAAAACTGTCTTCATTTTACAATTTACTAATCAATCCTCCCACTAAGAGCTAAAATACAGTTTCTCATAAAAGTAATTTTTGGTAATAATATTCTTTGCACAGAGAAGTTTTCATTGTCGAAAAAGGCAGGCATACATGTAACAGTAAACAAGCATGATCCACCAGGTAGAATCCCAGTGAACCAGAAAACAAAACCCAACTAGCTAACAGTACCACTGGCTTCACATACTACAGCCTATCCACCACTGACCTCTCAGCCCCGATCCTCAGTCTACAAGTGACCTTCAAAATATCAGTCCGAAAACTAAAACTTCCCAACACAGTGGTTACTAAGGACGTAAATGTTCTTATGTCTCTAAATTTCTCATTATGCCTCATAGAGCCAAACCTCCTAGTGACAGTCTTTCCCTTTCCCCAACAAGTCTAATGACCTCAACCATTTCTCCTGCTTCACATCTGTGACTGCATCAACCATGGAGCACTAAGTGATTAAAAAAAAGCTAAACAAAAATTCATTCAGAACTGTACAAGCACTTGCAAGGACTAGTTATTAATTCTATTCTGGGGATGGTCACCTACTCTGCTTCTTAGCAGCTATCCATAAGGCAAAGAGTTCAAAACTAGAGGAGATGAGCAGGTTGTTTCTACTTCCACTAGCAAGCATCTACCTTAAGCAGCAGCTCTTCATCCTTCCAGCTCTAGGTGTCTCTGGTTTAAATACTTCTGCTAGAATTAGGTCTGGCAGACCTAAAAACTAAAAATAGGTCACCTTGTTAACAGTGCAGCTTCCACATTCTCTCTTCCATGCACCCGCTAGTTGACTAAGTCAAGCTGAATTCATTTCTGTCTCCAAAACCACTTGTTATTTCACTATCTACCTTCAGCATTTAGCATGGCGCTCCCAACATACCTTGTACACACAGAACAGCCTTCCCTTGCCTTGTTTACTGAGGGAATGTTAGGCAATCACAAAGGAAATAAGCAGAGAAAGCTACTTTCCAACACTGCTGTGCTTTGTTTTGTTTTCCTTCACTTCCTCTACCTCCCTCCCACCCCAAAATCTGAACCACAGGTATGCTGCATCTGGAAGAGCAACTGTGGTCTGCAGTTCATATGGATGACTTCAAACCAGGGCTCATGAGGGAGTATGAGGGGGAAGAAGGAAAGTTAAAGGAAAAAAATCCCAAAACTAAAAATCACAGCCTAGAAATGTAAGCTGCAGATGAAAGGTTATCCTTCACTATTTGTTATCATGTTCCTTCAAGGGACACTGGCTTTCAGCTTTAGTTTTTGGCCAGAAAACTCCCCAAGTTTAATTTAGTGAACTCATAAAACGGGACCCTAGGGATGATACATACTCTGTGCAAACTCTAAAGAGCATGAATGACTAACACCAAATGACAAATGAAAGGAAATTCCACCTAAACTGTGTACTTGTGACCAAATATTCCAGCTTTGAGGTTAAACAACAGCCCAAGTGGACCTGAGCTCTGGGCAAACACTGTGACAAAGACATCCTTTTCTTTCTGATTTTACTTCACTTTGTTTTAATCAGATTCCTTCATAACAAAAGTTGGGTCAAGAAAGGGATCTGTATTTAATTTCACAGAGGTAGCTCATTGGTCTCAATTCAGAAACAAACTGAAAACTATCCCACAGATCCAAATTCATTTATTGTTTACTTTGCAATCAACCCGCTCTGAATGAGAGTCCTGAAACTCTCCAAGATACTATTGTAATATCTCTGCTGAAAAAAATGTCCCTTAAATAACCTTTAAAGGCACAGGGTTTTTTACAAGCAAACTCAGCCATAAATGTTGTATTTGAACCAAGAACCAAAAGCAGGATCTCTTGAACTTTTGCTATAAATCTTTACAGAGCAGAATGCAGGCACAGCACACAAAGCACCCCAGGGTTATGCTGGGGGAGCTATGAGAGGAATGAGGTTCAGAGGGTCCTAGAATTAGTGCTCTGATTTTCAAGTTCAAAACACAAGAAGCCAGTAAAAGCTCGCCTTCCTATGCTCTCTTCCACACTACATTAAAATAGGTTTCACCCATACAAATCACTCCTGCCCACAAACCTGAGATTGTCTGCATCTTGTTGGGTTTCCTGCCCCAACTGCAACAGGCCAATGAAAAAGAGGAAAAATCTGAAGTGGGAGCCAACATAGTTCAGGGCTCATCAAAAGTTATGTAATGCTGGGGATGGACAATTACAGAAGTTCTCCTAAAATGCTGGGGCAAGGAACAGCAAGGAAGGCTGTCAAGTTTTGGCAACAGCACAAAGCCACACAAGGTTGGCCTGAGCCCACTGCTACAGCAATACCAACATTGTCCAAGAGATCTGGGCAACCTGGAATGCATTTACTCTATGCACACATATAGGCCCCTACAATGCAACCTGACCAGATGGACAGATGCAAGTATTGATCAGCATATATTTACCCACCAGCCACTGAGGTGCACATCTCTTACTTCTCCCATGGACCTGGGACTCAATGACTTAAACTGTTTTAATGGCCTCAAACCATTTAAACTTCGCTCAGATGGTACCATCACCACCAAATCTACAGCTCTTCAGATTTCCTACCCACAAATGGGTCAAATCATAATCCCACTTTAAAAGAAGCTTCATTTGATCTTACTAATATTTCACTGGAAACTTTTCTTGTTGAATGGATGTGTGCACACACATTTTTAACAAGTATATCTCTTTGTAAATACACATAAAATATATAAATATTGAAGTGGAATACAACCAAACCTATCCATTGCTTTAGAGCAAAGCATGACTCCACTTGGATTCTCAAAGTTAGCTTAACAGTGATGAGGAGAAAAAAAATCCACTAGACAGGAACTAGCGAGGAAGCAGTTTCACAAGCATTCAATGTGCTTCTGATAAAAACCAAGGGAAAGACAAAACTGACAGATCCTTGTCACAATCATTTTGCAGCATTTCAAAATACTTACCATAGTCTAATGGCTTGTCTGGTAAGGATTCTATTTGCTGAAGAACCTCCAGTACATAAGCTTGTAAGTGGAAAATTACCTACAAACCTCTAGGTCCACTGAGACAATGAGGAACATAAAATTGCTATATGAGTTACACCAGTGTTCCTATAAACACAATATTACAGCAGGAAATGGGGAAAAGCACTTGTGTTGACAAGGAAAAGCATTACTTCTGGGAAGCCTCTGATACACTGTGTGAAGCATAGAAGGCAACCATTCAGGCTGAGGTATTGGTGTTCTCCATATGTCTTTGCATTGCACAGTGCTATTCCAGAAGGGCAGGAATATCACACTCCTGTCTGTAAATTAATAAGAGTGGAGATTGAAGGGAAACCTGCTTCCTCTGAGCGTACAGAATGAGTCTAAATGCACCAACTCTCCCCATAAGAGGGGAACATAGGGCTTCCTTGTGCTCTGGAAAAAGCCAAACAGAAGTAGCAGCTGTGCCCTACATTGATTTGCTAGATCCACTGGCACATGATACTCTGTGGAAAGTCATATGTCCTGCTCCCTCACTGCCAGACCCACAAGGAATGTGGGTGCACTGAGACTCTCCACCAAAGGGCCTGCAGTGCATGCTGCAGAGTTTCCTGCTTTTCCTGTTGGATGCTTCCAGGATTACGGCCAGCAGAGAGACCCCCTGTGCTACAGCACCATGCTGTGCCTGTGTTAGACAGTGCTGTGATTCTGGGGAAGCTGAAGCAGTCAGAGTCACTTTGCAATTGTTTCAAACCACTGGGAAGGATTTTACCATTTTTTGAGCTGCCACCTGTACAGATCAGGTACCTGGCTGCACCTTCAAAAGGAAACTGCACCCTCAACAGAAAAGGAAGCAGAGCAATATTTTCTGGAGAATGGCTCCTGTTTAGGTACCTCAGTAAAAGAGCAAAACCTCCACAATCTTCAGCATCCAACTATTCTAGCTGATAATGGCTTTTTGAGTGAAGAAGTCCTTGGCCTTTGCTTGCCTAAAAAATAGTACTGCAAAATGACACTCAGCTAACATACAGAGCCAACAATTCCATGGGAACTGCTGGCTATCAAACTCCGATAAAAATCCAGTTGCCTGTATCCTATATGGCACCACCAGCTCCTTTTTCAATCCTGACCTCATTTAGGTAGAGAATGTGAAAGGTGTGAAGGATGCCCTTCCTACAAGGCCCTTCCCTACATGCTTGGCCAAATCATAAGCAGACTTATTTAAAAAGAGCTAATGGAAGCTATGCATCAACCACAGCTCACACAGGCCAACAGCCAAATGACTCTGTTTACTGTAACCTCTATGCCCAGAGAAGTTTCTTTTGTTCTTAAAATAACATCAGTCACTGCAGAATGGAGACACAAAGAAATTGAAGACTATATATATATACATATATATTGTCAGAGATCCTGGGTCTTGTACATAATACTCATTTTAATTATAGTTTTAATTGATTTGCATACTACAGTACTGCAGCTTCTGCAGATCAATGAATATATCAATAGTAGGTGTTAAATAAGAATATTAAAAGGCTCCTCTAATGCATAATTTACTTCATAGCAAACAATCTCTTCTTCTCAGATCATTACTATTGCAAATTTGGTACCTTATCTGAAAGGCTTTCCCTAATGCATTTCCTAGAGATTAAATTATTCATACAAATATGATTTACAGTATGATTTTTCTAATTAGAGTTCAGTAGCACTGTGGGAATGTGCTATTTTCTTAACTGAGTGAGAATGAAAACTTGAGGGGAACACAGCAAGCTCTGAGTTGGAACATGTTTATTTTGATTTTGTTATTTGTATCCCATGTCTAAGTCCAGCCTAGGTCAAGATCTTAGGGCCAGGAACTCTGCAAAGCCATTAAAAGGAAAATGTCCCTGGCATAAAATAGCTTGTAAAATTAAGCACATGATGGAAAAAGAAGAAGCAAGACCCTGAGTATCACTATCCCACCTTCAAAAGCAGGGATGGAGATGCAGATTGCAGGAAGTCATAATGAGTTAAGCCACTGGACTCTATTAAAGTCTATCATAAAATGATCATTGCTTACCCAGGGAATATTTCTGGTACTAAAGGTCTCATTAATCCAGTGGAAAAAGCATGACAAAATCTAATGGCCACAAGCCAAAGCCAGGCGAACTCAGAGACATGAAGGGTGACCGTTCTAAAAAGGGGAAAGTAGGCCATTAGAGTTGCGACACTGGCACATAGGGACACAGTGCCTTCTCCAGCTCCTGAAGGCACTGAAATAGAGCTGACTCTCTGCCTAAAAAGGCAGAGATGCTGTATCCCAGAAGTCGCAGGCCTCATGCAAGAATCACTGCTCATGTTGCACAGTATGTGGTCATACTCAATGTCAAACTCTTCTGGCTTTAAACCGAGTCAAGAGCAAGCTCTCAAATTCTAACCTTTCATCTCAGCTACTTCCTCTCAGAGATCATATAACCACTGAAAATGTATCGAAAGCTAGACAAGAGAAAGGCGTCATCAACAGCTGCTTGTGTGAAACCATGCAATGGAAGAAGCAGCAGAGAAAAGAGAAGAATGCAGGGGTTTGTCAAAAATATCATGCCAAGAGAACTTGGTGTTTTGAATATTTACAGCAGCTGAAAAAAGAAAAACACATGTACCCCACATTCTCTTCCTATCAGCTGAGGAAGGAAGAATTTCCTGCACCATCCCCTGAATTTACACTGTGAAGGAGAGGGTCAATAATACTATCATCTTTGACACCCACCACAGTCTTGGGAATGCATCACTGAGGTACAAATGAGGAATTAGCAGATGCTATCCATATACATGGAAAATGATTTATGCCTGCCTTACATAGGGAATGGAAAGTGCTGAGCAGGTGTCCTGACAAAGCTGTTTTGCTCACGCACTGTAATAAGCAGAACAATCTCTAGGTCTAGAGGAAAAATCCTGGTTTCAAGAAATTCAATCTGGGAGCTGCCATAGCTGCAGTTTCCCCTCCAAATTGTACTGCTAGCTGAAGCACTAGCCTGCTGTATGACCTTGTACGTCCCTTCACTTCCCCAGGACTCTCCCTCAGACTTTGCACGCTTTGGGGAGCATCATGTGACTCTCTACATATGTGCAGTGGTTAGCATTTCAGGGCCAGAGGTCCTTGGCATTTCCACGGTACAAATGCTATTACTAATACCATTCACAGACCAATCCTACTCCAGCAATCACCATGTAGCTGGCTCACCTCACCGGGCTACCCGACCTCTGCTTTTGGGAACAAAAGTCACAGCACTGCTGCACCAGGAAGGATTGCTCACATGCTGGTGACAGGTGTTGATCTCATCTTTATACCAAACATGGAATAACATTACACCCCATACGCTGTTCCATGACGCTACTGAAATCACAGGCATTGCACTCACAGACTTTGGCCTCAAAACTGACCAATTTCCCATCCCTATATATGGCACTTTTTTGAAGTAGATGAATGGACACTAAGAGGAGGAGGGAAAAAATATTACTGTAATAAGCAAGAAAACTAGGCTGAAGATCGATTTAAGATCCAACTGCACAATCTGTTATGGGACAAGACAGAGTTTAATTGCTTCCATTGCAATAATCAGACCAGCTTGAAGAACATTAAAAAGGACAAGTTTGGGGGCTTGGGAGGGGAGTGGGGAGGAAGTTGTTGTTTTGGGGGCTTATTTGGTTGGTTTCTTTAACTAACCGCCCTACAACTGACCTTATGGGCAGAGAGAAATTACCTGCAAATAGCTTCATGATCTGCCATTCAGGTAGTCCACAAGAAAAAAAAAAAATATGTGGTTTCTTTTATTACAAGGGTTTGGACAGAGCTAGTCTTAAAATATTGAGAGGTAACTTTCCGCTCCAGTGCCTTGCAGCTCAGTTCTAAATAATGGCCACCAAACAGGAACAGGGGGAGAAGAAACAACTTTTAATTAGCTGTACAGTGAGGGTCTTTGTCCCACTGATAGATTTGATTATACTGCTGATAACCTTCACAGGGCTTGATATTGCATTACACTACACCATTCTTCTGAGCTGAAGAAATTTTCCACACACCCCAAATAGACTTAGCAGCAGCGAAAGAATAATGTCAGAACTCCCTTTCAGATATTTTGGTGGGATTCTTCTGTTTGAGTTTACTCCACTGGGATGGAGCCAAGAGAGCTCGTTGGTGGAGCTGCAGTGGGGACATCAGCATGCACCTCTGCCAGCCCCTTGTTTACAGGGCTTGCTTGTAAACCTGTTTATGGGGGGTTTATAGGGTACATTAAGTGCCTTATCTTAGCTCCTAAGCATAGGATCTGGTAGGTACAGACCAATGTATTCTGCATAAACTCAGACAAGAAGTACCAGCTCTGATATTACCTGATATACTGTGACCTTCAAGTGTCACCCACTATGATTCTGTACCCAAAGCTGTCATGGAATTGGGCAAATCATGGAAAAAAATGCCTCAGAAATTGAGCAAGCTGTTTTCTCCACAACTTCAGCCCCTTCACTGCACTGTTGTACACTTATGAGAAGCACATCTAGCACTGTGCTTCACTCCCCCTTGCTAGTGGCCCACATACAGCACTAAGCAAGAAGAAAATCAGAACCTCTGTTCTATAGCAAAGTTGGGAAAAAAGGTTTTGGATCCAGCAGAAGCTTTTTTTCTATGAAGATAAGTGATCCCACAAATAAGCATATGCAACTTAGATCATTCATTTCCAGTTATTGTGCCAGCCAAGATCTGTGCTGTACTTAGATAAGTAGCTCTAATTTAGTAGGGCTCAGACAGCAGCAGTTAACAGCAGGACTCCTTCTCCCTTTCCAAACAGGGAAACCAGAAACCCCTTCACAAACTGTCTCCCTATAGGATACAAGAGATCTGATCTTCATAGCCCATGCACAGCTTGTACTGCACAAGTGTAACTTCACTAAGGGATTAGCTCTAGCTCACAGCAACACAGCTGAGAGTAGGATCAAGCACTGTCATCTCCTCCTTTTGCTACTTACTGGGTTAGATGGAGTCCTCAATGTGCTGGCAAGGAGGCCAGCTCCAGCCATAGTCTTATCTGCTACAAAATTGATAGATGGCAGACTGCAAAATTTAGTAGCTCTGGTGATGAGCAGAGAATAAGCTCACATACAGTAAGTACAAAAAATAAATTGGTAATAATACAAACATACCCTGAAGCAGATGTATATTTATACCCGTGGCTTGGCCTTGGAACATACTGAGCAAGGAAGAAATCAACAGCCAGTAACATCCCTTGACAAAGCACAAATTGCCTGCATGGACAGGTGCATATTCCTGGGGGGGCTCAGGGAAAAAGGTTTTCTGTTCTGTTCTCTGTATGTCCAGATATGTGCATACAAAGCAAGGAAGAAAAAAAATTACATCTTTGACTTCTTATTGCAAATTCTGTCATGAGTTCTGGCTGCTGTTTACCCTCATGGAAGCAGACTTCTTATCATTATCCTTCCTCATACATCCTTCACAAGGCTGGATCATTGCTGGTTCACATATCTTGGCAGGATGGCTGGGCAGGAGTCTCCTTGTCTCACCTTGCCGCTGGGCCCACCCATGCCTGCAGGTTTTTCACCCAAAGAATCTCCAAACACCTTTCTGCTGGAATTCAGTCAGGCACCAGCTCTCCAAAGGAATGCTGAACCAGCTGGGGTAGCACATGTCCCTCTCTTGTAAAAGGCAGACAGGATGGTTCTTCTGGGGACAAAATTGTGCCCCTCTCAGGCAGACTTGCTCTCTTTCTCAGAGAATGCAATGCCACAGCATCTCTAATGGATGCCTGCTAGTCATACACATACTCCTGACCAAACCCCTGCTATTGTAGATAGTACAGAGTGGTCTAACCTTAACAGCTGTGGGGGATGGATTTGGATTTACATTTCCCCCTCCTGACTTCCACACCATGGGTTGCATTCTGCCTCTCCCTCCTCCAACACAGCAGTATCTGGAAGCATAGACTCAAGATCATCCACACAACGCCATTGACAGACTGCCATCTGATGGAGCCCACAGTGTTGGGTAAAAACCCTGAGACATTTGGCCCTCAGCAGTATCTCCTCCCAAAATACACACACCTCCTGTGAACAGCAGCAGCATTTTGGCTTTGTTGCAGGACACGTTTAGCTGCTGGAGTGAACAGCTGTAGCTCAAAGCAGCTGTTCCCATCTCCTCCATGGAAGAGACCAGCAGGCTGGATGGATCAGTGCAGAAGGCTGTAGCTGACCTACAGGCCACCACATGGACCACATGCAACACTTCCAGAAGGCAGCACCATCTCCAGTGGCACTGAGGCAATGAAATGCTGCCCCTTTGACAAGGAGCTTGTAATGATGTACTCACAACTGTAACACACATATATCATCTAGTCATCCTCTGTAAATTGAGCTTTTATTACTCAGTCCTGCTTGAGAAGTTATTCTGAACCATGATCCTTTTTTCTCTAAGAGGTTATGAAGTTTTGTATTTTCACACAGTGAAGAAATATTTTCCCTCTCCCCTTCTTCCTGCCACTGTCTTTCCATTAAGTCTTCTGCACAGCTCTGTTTTTATTAATTATTCCCTCAATCTCTCTCTCTTCCTGAAGATTAAAAAGGTGTTTTGGAGAAAACCATGGGGTTTAGAAGAAGTCAACAGATAAGCACTAGTCTGGGATCATCCAACTCCCTAACCATCAGTTTGAAGTTATTTGCCTAAGACTTATTTTAACTCCTTAGAGCAGACTGACTGATGGTAAACCCAAACATTCATTTTCATCCTAGTACTGTGCATATTTATTTTTTTTTTTACAAATAATTATTGGGATGAAAAGCAAAGCATACAGCTACCAGCACAATTACAGTAAATAATTAACCAGAATTTAATATACATCTCTGCAAATGTTTCTCTCATATAAAGGCCTCTTGCAAATTGGGAAGTACAGTAAATCATACAGCAGAATGAGCGTGATCAGTGCAAGGTGGAGGAAAGAGAACTCAGTTGAGGTGTAAATTCCAATTTCAAACTGAGGAACACTTTCTCTCAGCCTTGCAACATCACATAGCACTTTTTTAATCAATTGAAACACCCTAAAAGACAATTTTGCAACATCATCTATTGAGTGGATCTTCAGGTGCAAACAAAAACTTTATAGCGTATCTCCAGGGAGTCTGACTTTTCCAGTAAAAGTCATTGCATCCTTTAGCCATTTTCATATAAGGCATTTATTCAAATCCCAAGAAAGCTCTTTGCTCTAATACCAGAATGGTTGCTATTACAAGAAATGCTTTGCTGAAAAAACAGGCAGAAGCACAACCTGCTATATTACACTTCAGCTCAAGCCCTTGCTTACAGGAAAAGTTATCAGGAATTTTCAGACTTTAGCCTTTCCAGCTTTAAACCCA
This sequence comes from Psilopsiagon aymara, assembly GCA_024733675.1. Lineage (NCBI taxonomy): Eukaryota > Metazoa > Chordata > Aves > Psittaciformes > Psittacidae > Psilopsiagon > Psilopsiagon aymara. The sequence goes on along the minus strand of JANRGW010009152.1, from coordinate 32,241 downwards.
CTTTAATTCTTGCAGAAGAGTTCATCTTCTGATATATTTTTAAAGTAAGAGAGAGAATTATTTCTTAACTATATGAAGGAAGTCTTTAAGATCTCTTCCTCTACTTTTTGCCCCAGTCCCAGTGGCTTTGCCATTGCTGGTGTTGATGATTGAGCCTTTCTAAGCAGCGCTTGGACTACACATTCACCTCCTGCTTATCTGATCTTTCCCATAACAGAATATACTGCTTAGGCCTTCAAAAGCAGTCTGCTAGAAACTAAAACAACTTAAAAATAGAAATGCCTGTAAAAAGTTAGATTAATACTGGAGTAAGGAAATCAGAACGTTGTATTCCAATTAGTTGGCAGGTGGTTCATGATCATGATAAATTCCATACTCTAGTTGACACATTTTCAAATGTTAATGTCCTCTAGAGGAATAAACTGTTGTAATGACTGGAATAATGGCTTTTAAGGTGAACATTTGGCTTATTATGGTTTCAAGCCCTGGCACTCAATGTACATAGGTGTTAGGCTATGCACTCTACAAAAAGGAAATAATTATTGTCGTATAATGAAAAAAGAAGAGGTTTACAGAAAAAGGGTTGTCAAGAGGATCTGAATCATGGAGAGAACAACCTCCTTCATCAGTGAGAAACAATAGTTAATCAAGTACTGTACATAACACAGCAGGCAAGCAATCGCAGGCATTCCAAGACCCACAATGTTCTGGATAATTACAGCAAGTTTCTTAGTGACTGTATGGTTTCGGCAGAAGTAAAACTCCAGTACCCTGCTTCCTTCTCTCTCACCCTTTCCTCCAAACACTCACGGAGAGCTGGTCCTCCCAGGGGAAGGAATGGAGACCGGCTGTACAAAAGAAACAATAAGTAAGGGGGAAGTTGTGCTGTAAGTTCAGTCCCATGGCAGCCAGTAACCAGTGCAAGAAAGGCATCTGTTGAGATGCAACAAGGACAGTTTCAAGGACTGCCATTTCTGGACTGCAACAAAGGATCTGGCTCTTTTGCCTGTGAACCATATGCTCCTTACAGGCAAGTATGGGAACTGCATGCTTTCCTTCTCCCTTAATGTTCCCACATTCTCCACCTACAAACACTAAGCCAGCCTAAATATTTACACAACATGGGCAAGAACACAGCGCATGCAGAATCAGCATTATTCCCTAAACTTCTTTTCTTTGGCTATAAGTTCCCTTTCAAGTACTTTCTCAATACCCAAATTTCCCATGAACAGCCATGCAGTAGCATTCTCCTCTAACAATCCATTTGTCATCACAAGTGGAATTAACCCAGTTTGCATCCACTGATGACTCCATGGTCAGAGATATACCGCATTATCCTCATATCAGTGACTTGTGTTTCAATGTCAAGGACACCATAACGATTCATGCCTTCCCAAGACAAGCAGAATCATCTGTTGAGCAGCAGTCATGGCCCTATTTGCTGGAGAATTGCACAATCCTACCTTTGCCCCTGTAACATTGCTTTAAATGTGTCCTCTGTCAAGAGCCGTTCTGCAATCAGCATTGCTGACCATGTGTTATTAATTAAGTAATTTTACAAAATTAGAAATACAAATCACATTGTTTTCAACCAAAATAACGATCTCCCAATTATTCTGCCAACAGAAATGACTTGTAGCTTTTGGCAGGTCTTTCCCTTTGGCCATTGTTTTCTTAGTTATTAACAAGGTTACAGTTGGTCCTTTTGATTAAAAAGCTTTTTGGCCAGAATCACTGCTATGGGAAAACAAAACCTGAAATTCAATATCCTTCTAGAATTCTTTTGAAATTTGATCACAGCTCCAATGAGGGAGGAAGGTGAGGGGCCACAGGGGACAGATTTTGTAACTTTTTCATTTTCTTTCCAACCTAAGATTCTTAAAGATGAAGCAAATAGGGCTGGAAAGCAAAAAAAGAATTTCTTGTTCACTTGTCTCCCTGTGAGGTATACACCATATTACTTAAGAGCTTACAGTGACTATAAACTTTTAAAAAATATGAATTAGGCTCATGGAGCATACAAGCTACGTAGCAAGGTGTATCTCCATGACTCTTTCAAAGCAGAGCATCCACATAGCCCTAGAAGATCCTTTCAGCCACTCTGGAGGAAAACAAAATTCAAGACCACAGAATCTGTGGCCTTCTTGAACTAGAAAAGAATCTTTAAAAGGTATATTTATTATTGAATATACACAAATATCATTAAAAAAATATTTTTAATGTTACCAAAATAACAACATAGAATCGTGGAACGGTTTGGGCTGGAAGGAACCTGAAAGATCACCTAGCTCCAACCCTCCTGCCATGGGCAGGGAAACCTTCCACTAGACCAGGCTACTCAAACCCTGTCTAACCTGACCTTGAACACTACCAGGGATAGGGCACCCGCAATATAACTGATCAACATAATGGAGTGTAAGAACTAGATTTCAACACAAGACCTGATCCTGCTAAACATACCTCCAAAATCAATCCTTGTCCTTTAGCCATTAACACCAAGAACAGTTTCATCTTAGATTAGTTATAAAGTAAAAGTGTGTGCAACCAGGCACAGCTGTACTCCCACTGGCACAAAGCTTATTGCTTAAACCTTCAGCAAAATTAAACTTCCATGCATTTGCAGTCATATGAGAACCTTCAGAAGTACAGACTGGCTTCATCCCTGTGGAATACTTCAATAAGCAACAACCCAAAAATAAATAAAAAAAAAAAAAAAAAAAGGAGGAAAGAGCTTTTTCCTTCAAAAAAAGGGTATTAAACAAGATGGTGAGCTGTTCCTGTGATATTTGTGAGATTCAGCATCATATAGAGGGTCATAAATGTGCAGTAGCAGAAACAGGGAAAAGAGTAAGGCGCATTTCCAGGTTTCTCTATGAACTGGCTTGTGCCAGGTACCTCAGGTTGGACGTTTAAACAAGTTATTTTAAGTGCTTCAAGCTTGGGAGATTTTAAGGCTTGGGCATAATTGTCTAAACAATTCAGAAAAAGGTGCACAACCCTGTGCACCAGCAACACAAGGAATCAAGCCTACCCTTTTCCATTATTTTGCTTTCTTGCTCCATCAGAAAGAGCAAGTACAAACAAGAAATCCAAACAGTAACCATTTGGAAACATCATTTTCAAGAAATAACACACTAGATTTTTCACAAGACAAACTGAAGGGAGCTTGAGTTTTTTTCTTTTTCTTTTGCACCAACTAAACATCTGGCCCCTAAAAGGAACATACCACTATTTGCTGTAATTAGAGCTCTGGCAAACAGGACATTGCTGTATGTAGGTTATTTCAGCAACTTTCAGATCTTAGCTTTCACAGTTATCACAGCAAAAGTCCTAGTACAGCTACTACTGGCCATACGGAAATTTTTCCCTTCCCCAATCATGCAGCTAGAATAAATGCCACCTCTTCTGCTCTGACATGGTGCTTTGCCTGGGAGCAAACCAAGAAATTTCTTACTCAAGAAACTCTTGTTCAGAGCCAGTTCACTCTATTCTTGGGAGGAGGGAAGCAAGGAAGGAGGTAGGGGGAGGGGAAAAAAAATTTCAAAAAAATCAAGCTCTTTGAAATTAACCCTTCATTAAGAGAACTGGGAGAAGCAAATGTTGAATGTTATCATTCTGACTGCAGAGATAGCAAGGCTAAAATTAAGTTGTGGAGTAGTCTTGCTTGACCTTAGAAGAAAAGATCATGCATTTCAAGACTTCTCACTATTAGTAAGATTTATGCAATGCTGCACCAGTGACACTCACAGAATGTGCATAATGCTTGGCAAGAGGCCTGCAATCCAGCCACTTACTTCCATCGTGTATTATAATGCAGAAACAGTCACACCTGCAAAGCCTATGACAAATGACATTTCATTAACTTTGAAGACTGCTGGATCATTTTCCCAGGTTACATGTGAGCCAGGCCATAATAGTCCTTTCAACAGCCAATCATGAAAAGAAAGTCACTATAATGTCTCAAATATTTCAGGGAGTAAATACTTCTCAATTTGTTAATGATAAAGTCCTGTGTCAATTAGATGTAATGGGATAAAAGCCTATCATTAGAGATCCCAGGCCACACAAATTTAGAATGGTATTTCCCATTGCTCCTTGTGTCACTTCCCCACCTCCCTTTCTCTCTCTTCTATTTATTTAATTTTTTACTATTTCAAGTGACTAGCAGAGTGGTCCAGTACATTTCACACAGTGTGCTTTCATGTCAAACAATCTTTCCAGGTATTTTATGTCATTCCCTTGATGATTCCACAGGATAAACAAATCAAACTGGAAGGTTTTACAAATACAAAAATGTCAACAGAAGAACACAGGATATTATAACACCTTAGCTGCTTTCTTTCCAAATAGGATTCTTTTCTCGTCAATCTGCCTTAGCTTAGTTCCAACAACCAAAGCCTGTCTAAATCACATATATTACAGATGTAGTAGGACATTAGTCTGTGCTGCTGATAGAGGGCTTACAAAATAGCTCCTTCTACAACACATGTCAATGTTTTGCTCACTGTGACTTCTGTTGCCCTTAGTAATAGCACTTCTCTCTGCTCTTGTGGAAGGAGAGATGAGGATTACCCACGTGTATAAAGCTAAGCACATTTTTAACATCTTTGCTGCACCAGGGCTCAAGACTTTGAACAACAAGGCTTCCTTGTGAAACTTAATACAGCTTAGACTGAGGCCTGCAATTGGATCCCACAAGTATGCAAGGTTCTGCAGACAACAGATCCATGGTAGAATTCAGCTTCAGAGCATTGACTGCCCCCCCCCCCCCCCCCGGTGACCTCACAGAAATCTAGGGAGCAGGAGAGCATTCACCCCAACTCTATGGTTACTTCTCCAGGCTGTTTCAGAGAACCTGAGAATCACAGGGTTAAAGTTCTACAGTATTCCTGCACAAAGGAAGTGGGAAAACACGCACTGCACTGTGATAAACCAGAGGGTGTCCCTTCTGCCTGTCCAAAGGCAGAGCCTGCCTAAAGAAAGAGGGAACAGTCTGGCTTTTTAATGTGCACACACTAGTCCATCAATCTCTGCTCAATCTTGCCCTGAAGAAGATATCAGGAACATAAAAATCCTTCAGAAGAAACTGTCCCCTCTGAACAATATCAGGGTGCACATCAGATCACGTCACTGTCAGAAAACACGTACAAATCCTCCCTTAGAATGAGGGCTGCCCTCTATGCCATCTCATTACACATTCAGCTAACAGAGCCTTCCTCTTGCCCTGAGCCTTGCTCATCCATGAAGAAATTCAATCAGGATAAAACTGCACAAATGGCAAAGTTCTAGAGCTGCCAGAGCTCTGTTAGTGTTCGTTGGCCTCTCAAGAAATCATGCTGGTAACATTTATACAGTACTGAAAAACCATATGCAACTTGAAAGCAAGAAGCACATGAATGAAATCTTAACATTCATTAACTACAACCTGCGGAGTCAACTGGAGATGTATCTCTATTAGGAGCACTTTAACTGCAAAGACGCAAATGAACTAGACAAAATGTAAAGCACCCATGAAGAGAAATGAGGAAATTCAGGTGATAATGCGGCAAACTAGATGTGTTGGGGGAGGGGGGCATCATTCCATCCCAACACATCCGGTCAGTTGCCAGCACCTATAATAAATGCTCAGAGCAATGTAGAGATATGCCAGCTGTTCCAGCCAATGAGCCGGCTTCAGCTGGAGCTCAGCTCAGATGCCTCTATACAAACGCCCATAGCAGGAGCCAACAAGGAGAGATGCCATGCGTGACCTCGTGCTCACCAACAGGAAAGGGCTGGCTGGAAAAGTAATGATACAGGGCAGCCTTGGTTGCAGTGATCATGAGATGATTGAATTCGAGATTCTCAGGACAGTGAGAAGAGCATGCAGCAAGCTTACTGCCCTGGACTTCAAGAGAGTAGACTTTGGCCTCTTCAGGAACCTGCTCAGTAAGGTTCCATGGGATATAGCCCTAGAGGGCAGGGGGCCCAAGACTGTTGGTTGATATTCAAGGACCACCTACTACAAGCTCAGGAGTGTTGCATCCCAACTAGAAGGAAGTGCAACAGGAGGGCCAGGAGACCTCCTTGGATGGATAAGGAGCTGCTGAGGAAACTTTGAAGGGAAAAAAGAGGCTTAGAAATGGTGGAAACAAGGACAGGCAGCCCGGGAAGAATATAGGGATGTTGTCCAGGAAGCTAGGGACCAGGTTAGGAAAGCTAAGGCCCACTTAGTTTAACCACGACAAGTGCAAGGTCCTACACCTGGGTTGGAACAATCCCAAGCACAGCTCCAGGTTGGGCAGAGAAGAGATTCAGAGCAGCCCTCCGCAGAAGGACTTGGGGGTGTTGGTCAGTGAGAAAACGAAGGAGTCAGCAGTATGCGCTTGCAGTCCAGGAAACCAACCGTATGCTAGGCTGCATCAAAAGGAGCGTGACCAGCAGGTTGAAGGAGATGATCCTGTCCCCCTGCTCAGCTCTCGTGAGACCTCACTTGGAGTATTGTGTGTAGTTCTGGTGTCCTCAACATAAAAAGGACATGGAACTGTTGGAACAAGTCCAGAGGAGGGCCATGAGGATGATCAGGGGACTGGAGCACCTCCTGTATGAAGACAGGCTGAGAAAGTTGGGGCTGTTGAGTCTGGAGAAGAGAAGGCTGAGTGGAGACCTCATAGCAGCCTTCCAATATCTGAAGGGTGGCTATAGGGACGCTGGGGAGGGACTCTTCATTAGGGACTGTAGTGATAAGACAAGGGGTAACAGGTTCAAACTTAAACAGGGGAAGTTTAGATAAGATATGAGGAAGAAATTCTTTACTGTAAGGGTGGGGAGGCACTGGAATGGGTTGCGCAGGGAAGCTGCGAATGCTCCATCGCTGGCGGTGTTCAAGGCCAGGCTGGACAGAGCCCTAGGTGTCACAGTTTAGTGGGAGGTTTCCCTGCCCATGGCAGGGGGGTTGGAACTAGATGATTTTAAGATCCTTTCCAATCCTAAGTATTCTATGATTCTAACATCATTTTACTATTCCCTAAAGAAAGCAAACTCCATGGGTAAACCCACAGCTTTTATATTGTAAACATGCTTACAACCAACCTTATACTTCCTACCCTGCCCTGTGAGCTGGAAGCTACATCTTACGGCATTTGGTACAGGAAAAAGTATCTGCAAAAAGCCTGGCATGTACAGATGGCCCATAATAATTAGCCTTACCTAGTGTGTTGACCCACCAAAAGCAGGCTATACTATTTTAGACTGACTCAGAAGGTTCTGAATCAAACACCACTACAAATATCTAAACTAGGTACTGATTAATTTATGACAACATTCTTTTATCTTAAAACACACTATGGCAGGCTTCATCCATTAATTTTTCCTGTTCAGGAATTGAACTTTGTGTATGTCTGTTTTACTATTGTATTTCAACTACATACCCTATAGTAAATAATCTTAATGATCAAATGACAGGCTTCATATCTCTCTGAGCAGAGTTCATCTGATTTATTAAACTGACACCAGACATTTACTCAAGAAATAAACAGAACTGACATTATAGGATGATCTGAGGGGAACTCTCCAGGGTAAATACCAAGAGAAAGGAGTGGTTATGCATTCCATTCTTCTGTATTTCTTGCCTTATTCTTTACTTTATTCTTTCTAATGTTCATATGTGTATTGCAGTATCTTTTGTGATCTTTAGACAATAACTTCTGAAAAGGAGTCCTTGTTAAATGGTCAGCCTTTACAGAAGAAGAGCACTTGGCTGAATCTGGAAAAATCCAGAGACTCTTTGTCTGCGATACAGTCTCAGTGAAACTTTGACTGCTTGCTCTGCAGTGGGGTCCCCCCTTGACAAGGAGTCATTGAGGAGCTTTGGATAAACCTCTTTGCCTCATCTCTAGTGATTGCTTAAGAACAAGATAGTTGTCCTTCATCCCCATTCCCAGAAAACATCAATCATATTTACCTTGTTAAGATCATGGGTTTGTGTTTGTTAATAAGAATAAAGAGAAACAAAAGGAAAAAGAGGAAAAATACCCATTAAAAAAGATAAACCTCCCAGACTAAGCACAAGTCCAGAGTTCTCTCTCATGACAATACAGACAAAATGACACATGGATTCCTTCAGTGAGTAACAGTTAGAAGCTGTGTAGGCGACTTTTGTTAGCCAATTAAATTAAAACTTAAGATAGCTGCTCTGTTATTCACATAGTCTAAGGCAACACAACATCCTGTTTCAAGACACTGCTCTGGCGACCATCTATCCCTGCCTGCATCACTGCAGAAAGCAAACCCCCTCAAAGTGAAAGAAGGGAGGAGCTATTCCAATAATTCTAGTCATTCTTCAGTAAATTGCAAGGATTCACACTCAAAAAATACATGGAAAAAACCTCAAAAGCCTTACAATGACATTTATGGGAGCAAATTGTTTGCCATGCTCACACTTACACCAACTAAAGACAAAAGAAAAAGAAGTGTGTTAGTGCCATTTTTAAAATCACAGTCAAGAGCCCAATAGAGTAAGACATCTGAAAAATAGAAACAAAATGTCAGAGCCAGGAGGGACACAAAGAACCTCTTGACAGCTTTCAGTTTTACAGAGAGGTACTCTGATGGTATGCTGACTGCTGGTGAGAAGATACACCCTCAGACAATGAAATAATATCCACAGACAGTACAAGAGGCCAGTTAGGGCTTGCAGCACAGCACAAGAAGCAATAGCACCTAGAAGGCAACTCTAGGTGGTCTAGCAGCATATAAGTATTACCTTCTCACCTCTTTCTGACATTTGATTTGACAGTCCTTAATGAAAGCTGAAGCAAGGCCAAACAGCTCTCATTCCTTCAAAAAGAGAGTGCTTCAAGCTTGTACATAAGGAAGGGGAAGAGCATGTAACATACACTGACTACATAAACATTAAGAAACACAATGTGAATGAGACATATCACAAGCCTTTGCTTTGGCTACACTAACAGAGACAATGCTAAAACCTGATTACCTTGCCTGACATCATTAAGACCATAGTTCAAGAGCGCTCCCCTAAAATCACAGTATCTGCAAGGCCGCCTCACCAAAAACACTACCACTGAAACAAACCATCTTTTCCTCTCCCCTCACATACAGGACCATCTAAAACCATGCCCCCTCATTCTCCCCTCAGAGGACAGATCTATGCAGTGAGATGTCCTGTCCTCTAGGCCAGAAGGTTCAGGTTTCTTAAAGCACTGGTTTTAAGTTTAAAGTGCTTTAGTTTTACAGCTGAAACAGTGCTATAAAACATGATTTTGCCATTCAAGATGGCCCCACGCGTGAAGGTCCCTATCTGCAACTGGCATTAATTCAAAATAATGCTTCTTTAGCCAGCAGTGATACGAGCAGAACTCACAGCTTCAAACTTACTGGTCTTACCACCATAACCACTGAAGACAGATGGAAAATGATATTTAGCTACAACCAGCAAGTTTACCTGGTGCTGTCACGAAAAATGTCTGTTTCCTTGACTCATCCATCATCAAGGCATAATAAACTTATAATCAAAATTATATCACTTTAACTGTTGCTGCCAATTTTCCTTAATGGATTTAATTTAATAAATTTTTTAAAAGAGTAAGTTTCCATGTGTGTTACTATTGTTGTCTACTATAGACAATGGCCTCATACGGACTGTGGGAAAACCCCAACCTATTCCACATTGGCAAAGTGCTCTACCTACCAGATGTTACTGCAGCACCACAGGGCTGGAGAGACGTACCCTCACAGTGCAGAATGGAGCTTAACTGCCCTTTAGAGGAAATTGAGTGAAAAGAGTTAATCTTTTCTTTTCTCAATTCTATTTTCTTTGCCACTGGCTGGAATCCAACCAGGAGGGTTGTTTGCTGTTGTTTCAGGAGGGTCTGGGGGTTTAGGAGGGTTAGGCCTCCACAGGTAACATTGCAAAGTCTCACTGTAACGTTCATGAGATGGCAAATTGCTGTTCCCCTACAGATACTTGCCTCATTCAAAAGTTTTGCTCTTTGATTTCCCCTTTTTTCTACTCAATCATGGAGACGAGACCAATTCAACAATTACTGAAGTTCTGGGCTTTTCTGAGCTTCAAAAATACAATTACTTCTTTCACTAGATGAAAATAGTACCACTACAAAGTAGAAAGGTGAATTAAGTTCCGCAGTCAAGGCAGAGACTCACCTCCACATTCAGGAGACTGAGGGATTTTGAAATTTATGATGTCAAAACCTCTGCCAAAGTCATTGGGAATTTTGCTTGGGTCTCAACATCAAAGGAGTATTAGTATGGTATTTCCAGCACCTACAAACCAGTTTCTACCAGCTTTAGTCCCAGTCTTTTAATCACAAAACAAACCCAAGGTTAACAGAGAGTAAAATGAATCAAAACCAGAGAAAATTCACTTCAGTTGGAGCAAAAGTAAGGTTTCTACTTAAACTAAAACAGTACTTAAACATACAGACAAATGGCTTTTAAGTTGCTATGGGCACATTTTGGCTTGAAATAAGAAAGATTATTGAAACAACAACTTAAATACAATTCTGGATCAACATTCCTGGGGCCAACAAACATAAGTAGTTAAGGCTGTTGACAGGATTTTTTAACAGGACTAGGCAACATCATTGTCTAGTGGAGGGCTGATGTCCATGTCCAAGAATCCAACTTAACATGTTACATTGATGCCCTCCCTGTGATTACTCAGGAGGCACCAGAGGCATAGACACATAGTTCATGAAGAAAAGGGGAGAAGGAAAAGAGTAAAAATCCCTTTTTCCTCCATGGATGTACATAATAACCTGGTTTCCATCTAAAAAAAAAGTAATAAAATAAAAAGCTAAGGGCTTTGGCAGCTAGAATTGATTCTCTACCAGGCTTCTTCTGGGAGCTGAGTATTTTGCATTCATGCTCTGGAATACAAACAGGGATTTCATCTTGGGACTCAGCCAGTGTAATGTTATACCAATGGGTTGATTCAGAAGCAAAAATCTTCAAAGAGACTCATGCTGCTGAAATTCTGGAGAGAGAAAAGGAAGGACCAATATGCAAGTAACTACATGTGTCAATGGGCTGTGGCTGAAACTAAAGGACTTGACTTTGCATTCCTCCTAAATTCAGTAGGGAAACTGGGGCAGGAGAGGTGAATCACCAGAAGTTTTGCTCAAGGAATGTATAAAGGAAGACAAGGTCTATGGTCCCATTGGGATTTTACAACTATATAATGCTGGTGATTTCATTAGAGCCAGCCCTGATTTATTAAAAACCAGAATAAAAACTTAGGTCTAAGGAAGCCCTTAAAATAAGTCTTTACTAATGCCTATTATTTTAAGGGTGTAAATCCACAGGGAACAGCCAGGCTACCCAAGATTTACAGTAGTATAAGTGAAAGCGAGATTCAAAACAACATGCCAGTTTCTTGGATCTGTGATATGTTCATTTGCTAGTTTGAGCACAGGCATGAAAATCATCAGTGACCAGACGCTAAGCAGAGAAAAAAAACACTGTGAAAATTAGACTTTGCCTCAAAAAAACTTCACAGATGAAGTTACATTAAAAAAAAAAAAATGTAGATATTTTGGACTCTCATCTAGTGCTGGTGAACACAAGCATCATTTCACTAACAGAAGAACAATCATTCCTGCTGGCCACCAACCACTGCCTGACCGTCTTTCTGAATGGGGCACAGCACAGATGTGCTCACCTCAAACAACATGCCTAGCATGACTTATTATGCCAGCTAGGACTGACAGGCAGTAAGCAAAGAAGACAAGTCAACACCTGCTTAGCCCTTCTGGTAAATCTGCATCACTTCATTCCTAAAGAAGTGCAAAGCCTTTTGAGTTCTCGGGACATGGCTCGCTGCACCACCTGGGGTCCTGTCCTCCAGTCTGCAGTTGAGAAAGTGCTGCCCTTTTCCACTCCGTATTTGTAATCTATCAGGATCCTAAGATGAAGGATAAAGGACCTGATCTGCTTCTTGCTTACACCATTGTAAATTAAAAACAAGCCCATCAGCATTAGCAGCCTTACATGAGTATAAAACAGGTGTGAGAATAGAAACAGGCTTATAAACTCAGATGAATTTAGAAGGCAATGTATTATTTTCCAATCATGCAGAGATTACATTACATTATATATAAACACACACACATATATACACACAGCGTTCTTAAAACCTCTCCAAGAAATCCAACGGAAACTAAGCAGAGCATATGGAAATTTAACTGTTTGCTCATAAAAAGCTGTTAATATGCGCCAAAGTCAAAAGACGCAGGACAGTCTACTACACAGGACTGCTAAGAAGGAAGCAGCATTTTTAACTACAACTACCTGATGGGTGCAACAGCAGTTTCACTAATCTTAGAAACACAATATTTTTGTATTATTTAAAGATTTTGAGAGCTGAGGAACTTCTTCCTTTAGGTTTTGTTGTCGCGGTTTCGGGCTTTTTGTCCCTGAACCTAGGGCTTAAAAACCCCAGCATTTCTGGCCGCTGCCTCCCGCCTATTTGATGTTCCTTTGCTGCCACCAAGTGGAAAAGAAGCAATAAAGCTAAAATATGAGAAAAGAGCCTGTAGCTGACACCATGTAGCAAAAGGCCTCGTCTAAATTTGCTTTCCCGCTTTCCTCTCCCAGTTTTAACTTCGGCCTCTATCTCCTCCGGACTGGCTGCAGAGAGAGGAAAAGCACAGCCGCCGCCATATTAATCAACCACAGGGTCCTCCTCAGCAAAGCTGCCCTGAGCAGCCTGCCACAGCACTCACGTCCATAGCAAATACCAGGGAAACATAAAAAGGTTTGTGGAGAAATAACAAAAATGCAGTATCATCACATACCACCTCAAACAGACGTTGTAAGGAAAGTTCTCAAGCATCAAACACATCTCCTCAGGAACATATCCACACTTTACCTTACCACTGTGTGACACAGGTGCACTTCATAGATTTAAGAATTGCAAGGAAGAGTGAATCCTACCTTTTTCCTTGTAGAAGGACAGAAGTACAGGTTAAAACAACGTCGTGAGGGAAACGCAATCTGACAGCCTTGCTCACCTGAGGTGAGGCTCTGCAGGCAACGCCATTTTAGCCCTGGAGCTAGGCAGTGATTGACCACTAAATGGCTGTTAGGGGCGAGGCTGGGGTGTGAGCTCTGGATCAGTACAGAGGAGGGGAAAAGACCACACACCCTACCAAATTCAGGGTGAGCTGTGAATGCCTTTAGGATGTGCAAGGGACGTGTGTCTCTGAAGGGTTTTGCTGGGTGAGGAAGAGGCAGAGGTTAGGGGTTGGCCATAGCCTCTGCAGGGGAGTTTGTGAGGTACCAGAAAATGGCTTCCCATCGGCTCCTGATCCTAGAAGCACAGTAGCGATTGAAGCAAGTAACAGCCCCAATCCGGGGAAGAATTTTGATACACTCATATAAAAATAAAACAAAGAAAAGGTGGGGGCAGGCAGGCAAATAAGTCTTTTGGTGAACCATTTAACCTGGCTGCTGTGTTTGGTTAAACTATGCATGATGCACCTATGTATTTAAACAAGGTAACCCATGCCAAACCACACACCATCAGAGATTATATTCCATGAAGGATAAAATCTAGCTGTAGTATTACAACTTTGATGAGTCAACCACTTCTTGCTGACACATATCAAGTTAAAGGCACAAATACCTGTTTTACAGATAGAGGAATGGATGGTTTGGGGGCAGGAGTGAAGAGGACTATGCAGAGTGTTGAGAGCCACTTCAGTGCAGATGCTGTAAACGAATCCAACATTGCATATTGGTTTAAAGGGATATATATGCTGTTCACCTTCTCTTTTAATTTAAACTAATTTAACCTACTATAAGATGTTCTCCCTGCTTTAATAGATCTTGTTTTTCTAGCAATTACTGTCATTTACGTAATATCACACAGATGTGCTCAAGGAACACAAACTTGTGAGAAACACTGAAGAATTTCTGGCAGCATTTCTTTTATTCAATCTAATTTCAGAGGCAGAAGGAGCCAGCAGGTTGAATTATCTTGAAGGCGGACATAGGAACAGCAGCTGAAAGACTGAAACACAGATGAAGTCACCTTTAAGCACAAAGGTAATTAAACACAAGAATTCACATGCCTTCTCTGTTGTGCTGTAATCAAACTGAAAAATGCTTTCCTCTCAAACTTAGGCAAGTAAGCTAACCCACTAAAATAAGGAACTATCAGATTCACTAATGAGGGGAAAATGGCAAACTTCTACGCTCGTGGTTGGCTGGCTCACTTTCCAGATGCTTTTCAAAACTTAAGCTTAAAGATGTGTCCTCAGTTACCTCATAAAAATATTCAGGTATCTTCACAACATGGGGGCCACAGATGGGTTAACACACAGATACACACACTGATGGCAAAGTCCCTCCAGTTAACACCAGCTGGAAATGAGCTTTTGGGGGTTTGGGGTAGTTTTGTTTGTTGGTTTTTTTTTCCCCTTCCCCTGCTGTTGGTGAGACTTTGGCTCAGATGCTTGAATAGAGAAAATCGTTACTAATCTTTGCCAGCTGAGGTAATGGCCACTGAGGTTCCTGAGGCTAGCAGGCTACCCAGTACAGGCTTTGCCTTAAATGACTTAGAACCTCAGATTCTTTTTGAACACAGATTTACCAATGTGCATTTACTGAAGGCTTGGCTCAATTATAGCTTGGCTTTTTGCTATGGGAATGGAAGTTCCATGTCATTAGTAAACTCTGCAAGTCAGAAGTCACTGTACCAGAATATCAGAATCTGTCCTCTTTGTCTTATGAAAACCTGTGCAAGCAAATCCAAGGGCAAAATCTGTCCGTTAATTTTTCTGATAATACAACCTCACCTAGATGGCAGAAGACAAAATAAAGTGGTTTCCCATGCTTATTTTGTTCTCTAAGGTACAGGTACATCTAGAAAAGCTAACCTATGCCCAGAGATGACTCATCTACCAAAAATCTTCTCTGTAATTCCGTATATAAGGGATGAGATCAAATTCTTAAGACTTTAATGATCTGAGTACCTTCTGGAAAATAGGATACTTCATTCTACACACCCCAAGAATGCCTACTAAAAAGAATACATTAAATGGACCAGACTCCATTTTACCAGCTCAAACCTGGAGCAGCTCCACAGCTTAACAAATACCTGGGGGCTAGGGGGGAGGAAACCCCAAACAAATCCAGTATAACAACTGTAACCCTTCTCTTCATTATGGTTTTAGTTGAGAAAAATAAGCTTCAGATTTCTAATACATTCAGCATACTTAAACACTTAAATGAAGTATACTACTATAGGAGTTACCTCTTAGGAAGGTGACACATGAACTAATTCCATTTTAAACTGGTATGAAGTTGAATTCCAGTATGATCATAATGTAAATTAATCAGATACATATGAGAGCATCCTTTGTTCCCATTAAGTTTTTAAAATCTGAAATCCATATAGAGCTACATTAAACCAGTGCTGTTAAAAGTTGTCGTAGATTTGCAGTTCTGCAAATATAGTATGTTACAGAGCCCTGTCATCATCTGAGATAAATTGGACTTTAACTGCAGAGCCCATATTCCTCCCTAAGCTATTTGTGGCTTCAAAACTGTGCTGGGAGCTCAGTAATGTTGATGACCATGCATGGGAAGACTGGAACACAAGCAAATTAAGGGCCAGTATCTATGATGCAGTTCTCTGAGGTTTCTCTAGAGGCCTAATCTGGATAGATTTTCACTGGGATAACTTTTCTTTTTAATCTCCTGACAAAGCATTTCAAATTTTTACCTCAGTGAAGGAGAGTTACAACCTTCAGAAAAATATGGTCAGAAGTTTAGCTAACACTGCCAATGTGGCCTCTACTTTACAAACCATGTTCTTGAACAACTGTAAGAATAACAGTTCAGCCTTTGGGGTAGGGTGGGGAAGGGTGTGGGAATGGTTGGGAATTCAGCCATGGCAGAGACCAAACAGCAAAAAAGTCCAATACGAGTAGTTAAAAGCTGGCAAAATGATGAACATCTAGGAAAAAGAACATTACCATAAAAAGCTGAGGCACTTTGTGGAATTATCACTGGTAAGCCCTATGTGTAATAAAAGGTAAACAAAGTTTAACAAGCACAAACCACAAAAATAAAATGTAAACAAAGCATCCAAGAAGCAGACTTTAACTAAGAGACAAGTAATTTAACTGGAACTCAATGACTTAGAATCAGGTATATTTTTAGTGTTGTTTTTGCTGCGTGAAGACATTCATACTTACATAAAGCCAAATTCTCAGTTCTTTTGCATTGGATTTTTGCTACTGCAGCCCTAATGAAATCAAGAGTTAAACTGACTTAAATAGAGGAATAAGCTCATGATGCTATATATAGTCTTAGCAATAGCATTTCACTAATACACACTTTGTATTCTGTTACACACCAAGAGAAGAACTTACTGCCAATCAGGAGATAGAGAACATACAGGTGGATGTGTAATGTGTGCACATACAGACAGCACCTCGTGAGATTAACAGCCTTGAGGAAATACTCTCTCTATGGAAACTTTGCCTGAGAAAACAAGTTTCGTCTTGTGTGTGAGTTGGGGAATAGGCTTGTCCGTCCAGGGCAACTAAGTAAAAAGATTGTTTATGCTATCCAACTTGACAGTGCTTGTTACAAGGTATTTCTCCTTCTCACCTTTGTGGCTTTAAACAATGACTAATTTGTTCCCATGAGGCCAAAACACACTCAAGTGACAAAGAAAAAATAAACATTCTAGGAAACTAAGACTACAACATTCATATAAATGAACATTCATATCTAATGAGGTAATATCAACAACTACTTTGTTTTCAGACAACTTTTTCACTTGCATAACTCAGCAGCTGCTCATTTACTTTATCTGACTGCTGGTAAACAGCAGCTAAGTCTTTGCCCCTAGCATTACTACTATAAAAGTTTATGTGCAAGCACAGCTGAGTTTTGAGGCTTTTTTTGCGTATTCTGGATTATTGCTATATAAGTTGTATCACCATGAATCTGACGCGATCCTTAGCTTGAAAATTACCCAGTTGTTCAGGTACTCTTTGGATATAACATCTAGGTACCTTAAACAGCAAGACTGTCAGCTGGAATAACACAGTGCTGAATTAGACCCATTTTCTATCACTTAATATAGCCTTTAAATTTGTCCATGGAATGTGTCTACACTAGTCTGAAACGAAGCCTCTTGGCAATACGGAATTATCATTCTGACTTGCTTCCATCCATTTACTGGGGCTGCCAAATTGAAATGATGCATGTCAAGGCAACCCTATGCTGAAAAGTAAAAGATAGCCTCTTAAATGTTCCATTTATAAAGCTTTTTATTCACAGCCGAATTTAGTATCCCCTCTGAAATATATCACTTTACAAAATTGATACCTTGCCATTACAAGATTTCCACGCCATATTCACTCAGCTTAGTAGTAAAAACAAGCTTTTGCTCTTTTCCCTTTGGTACAGCTGATGAAAACTGAGCAGTTCAAGGTCTGCTTCCTAGATCACCAGCACTAAGTATTCCATAGATGTGTAGTCTTCTCCTACAGGGAAGGTTAAAAGTCAGCAGAAAGGCAAACTGTTAGTACTATCAGTAAAATATTACAAGTAGTACATCATCTTGAGAAGCAAAAATTGAAGGAAGAAAACCCCAAACAACTACTAATGCCCTAATGTTAGGGATGTCAAGAGTGGTCTGCAAAACAAGAGCATTCATGTGAACTTTCTGGAAGTCTCTGCAAGGAATATCACTTAAAGCAAATTAGCAAAAAGAAAAATTACATTGTCACACTGCAGAATTTTAATGCATTTTTTCCCTAATATGTCATATATGATTCTAAAATGACAAATTGCATTATTTACTTTCTACATTGCTGTAGCCTGACACTTCTTTTTTTAATCACTGGCAAGTAAACTTTGAACTAAGAAACATATAATCTTTTTAACTAACACCCTGGATTGACATCTTTACGTATCAGTTTACGACAAATGCATAACCTGACCACATTTGGGATGCAACCCAGTTAGTTTGGCCCTCTAAGCTGGGAAGTTTCTTTGGCTTGAAGTTCATCCCACTTACTCTTTTGAAGAACATTTCTGTAAAGCCTTGTGATTTTCCAATTACATCCTGATTTGCATATCACTGTTTAGCTGAAGTTACTTCTTGGTCCAACTTACGATTTGCATAAAAAATAGTTTGCTGTTGTTTCCTTACACTTTAACTCTCTAAAGCAGCTATGTATTACTAGCCAGCCATGTCTGAAAGAAGAAAGGAATGACGTTCCAATCAAGTTGTTTCAGTTTTTTTTATGGTTAAAGTTTTGCATATCCCAGTTCATAGCAATGTCAAACACGAAAGTTGTGTCCTTCTTCTAAGTATAAGGGGTTTTGCAGTTACTTGCAGTAGAGGAGAAACTGCATGAATAGAGTTAAAAGTTCAGTGAGATCTTGCCAGAAGGAACCCTATGCCATAGAATGTCACACCAGTGTTTCCATTATAGACTGGAGTTTGCTGTTCACAACTCTCAAAAGCTTTCCTGTGGCCAACAGCTGATAGAAGCCTTAATCCAATTAACTAAGGTCTCTACTGGGGCCTAAGAACCAGGTCTTCATCAACCCCTGGGCAAAGTATGTCATTTACTATGGAAGCCAGATTTTCCCTTTACATTTGTAATAGTCCCAACCCCACAGTTAAAAAGTTACTTTTGGTCTACTTTCTTAAATCCAAAAAATATTATATGAGAATTAAGTTTAACTTTTATCACTCCACATTACTGTTTTGAGAAGAATTACAATAAATCTGCAACACTAATACTTTCTGACAAACCTTCGTGCTATTACTGATTTTCAAGGCAAGGAAAAAATAAGATGACTTAATCAAACATCCACTCTTGAGGATGCAGTTGTCCATTAATAAAAATACTTCAGGAGTAGAAATGAGCACCAGTGATGTGTTGACTTCCCAAGTCATGGCTACCATTTGTAAGAGTTAGAATTTAAGTTCTGGTAAGATTCCTTGTTTCTTTGCAGACACCATAAAATCTGTCATGTCTTCTACACTACTGGGGCTTAAAATCTTGAGTTGCTTTTTTACTTCCTGAAGTATTCTTTTGGCAAGCTTGGAAAATTCCTCATGCAGCTTTATATCAAATTCTAGTTATAGCTGCTAGCTTCACGTGCTCCTGCCAACCTCATCACTTTCTTGGTGCAAAGGCCAGAAAGCAGGGAAAGTTCCAGGTAACAACTTAAATGTATGTATCAAAACACAATCTTTAACAAAATAACTATTTTCACTTCCGACTTAAAAACCTGAACACAAAACCTTCAAATTTTGGCATCATTGATTAGCAAGGTGAAAAACAGGACACACAAACTTCCAACTACATGTATATTTCTACCATAACTTTAGAGTTTTCCATTATTTTCTTACTCATTAGTTAAAAACATTCTTAGCAGTTTTTTAGTGCTCCTCTTAGCTGGCATGTCTTATATTAGTTAGCCCATAATATATTTATAGTAAAGGCAAGACAAAGCAGGGAGGTGTCAAACACTCTTTATTATTTTCTTTAAATACCTGAATTCATTAATACTTCAATTCAGTGATACTAACAACTTACTATTATAGCAACTCTTTGCATTACATTGGCATTAACTAACACAGAATTGATACTTCTGCACTATTTTCAGCACTTACACCAATGGGACTAGAAGTCTCCCAGATGTTTTCCTTTCCTTTCAGGCGCTGTAGAACCGTTCTATAAACTGGCTCATATAGATTTAATGCACACAGATACTGCAATAAATGTTCTTGTCAGCATCCTATTTTGAGGCAGGAACTTCCATAAACAATATTCAGTCATTTCACATTGGAGACCTCAGTCTAGATATTCCAAGAATACTTGGCATAAAAACCACTTAGCATTCATGGCCTTGTATTTCAAGCCTCTTTTTAATAGGGCTGTTAGTGAATAACAGGCAGTGAGTGATACTTCTTAGTTTGTGGGGCATTTGTCTGGGTTGTTTTCTAGAAAAGCAAAGCCACAAACCCAGGCTGTGAACAGCCATACTGAAGGATACAAACCTTAAAAAAAAAAATCATTTACAAAGTTGCATTTGTTACATCTATTTAAAGTGCCCTATGACAAATGACAA
This sequence comes from Psilopsiagon aymara, assembly GCA_024733675.1. NCBI lineage: Eukaryota > Metazoa > Chordata > Aves > Psittaciformes > Psittacidae > Psilopsiagon > Psilopsiagon aymara. The sequence goes on along the minus strand of JANRGW010009152.1, from coordinate 12,111 downwards.
ATACTTGTATATAATTAATTATACCAGATGGACTTCTACCTCAGTAAGTCTTAGCTAATAGCCTTGCATTATTCTAGTTTAAACATTTACTTATGAAACCTGTGTACTTTACTGGACACTAAATTATGATCCTTAAAATTACCCTTTTAAAACAAAAGCTATAATTGAAGCTTAAGAGGAAAAATATGTAATGGAAATGTCCTTCAATCCCCTTTTAATTAACAGCACTGTAAATACAAGCTGAGCTACTCATTTCCTCAAGACAATGCTTCTCAAAGCATAAGACACTATCTCCCAGAAAAATTCTATATTAAAGTGCTCTGGTTTGTGCCACTTCAGATCATTTCTATCCTTTTGTCTTCCCAATTAGTTCATAGGACACCTGGCCTTTTTTTACATTGATGTTTTTGAGATTAACATTTTGAACCTCATGCTTTGCACATGCAGACCTCTACTTCCACAGGAAGTCCAGAAGTCTGTTTGTAATAGCCCATAGCTGTTGTTTTCATTATCAAAGAGGTGCAAGACAGGACACACAGACCTCCAAATAATCTCTGTCCAAACCTACGGAGCACACCAAGAACTGCTTTACATGTATATTGCTATCTTTGGCCTAGAACACACTTTAGGTCTTTTGCATTTTTAATCGTAATTGCACAAAAAAACCCTCCTGAATCCAACAGCTTTTTCATTTGGAATAACCATGACATTAACCTGTAGAAATAAAGCATTCTAATTTTAGCTTTTGGCTGGCAAATGTTTATGGGTCTTCGACACGCATACTTATATGAGCAGTCCTGTAGATCTAAGGCAGAAAACTGCCATATGTACATGAACATATATACAAGCAGATTCTTGTTAGTTGGATGGAAAGAACTGGTATTTATTCAAAGAGTTTGTCATAAACAAAAATGAGTAAATTCATACCAGTCACTGAAAAAGTTTCTAGAGAGATGCATCAGTTATTTGAATTTAATAAACTTGTCAAGGTATTGAACTTTTACCTTCAAATGCATATCTTTAGGTAGTCAGTGACAAAAGAAGCTTCATTTTAGCACCTGATTCAATTTAGTCCACATTCTGCACTGCATGATGTAGTACAACTCCATAATGACAGTAACCATCCACTGTACATCATTCAGCTATAGATATACTGGATTCACTTGTTCTTGTCATTTAGTCTTTCACACTAACAATATTTCTCAACCACTTTTGTAGTCTGTTACCCAAACTACATTTTGCTGAATTAATTGCTTATTTTTTCCTTCCTTCTGTATTTCCTTTCCTAAGTAGACAGTTGCTACTAATTGTTAAAGTTTTTGGGCAGATCATTGAATTTTGCTTTGCAGTATACTGAAAAAATCAATAACTGAGGTTCTTCTGAAGAAACTCAACACACCTTCTCTCCTAAATGACTAAACTTCACCTATTGAGGAAAATAATAGAATACTTGTAAGACACAGTAGTAGTATTTATTGCACCACAGAGTGCTTTCCCTGATGAAGATCTGAGAAACAGCAATGGATGACCACACTCCTGCCACCTCAGGGCATACTTCTCTCTCTCATGGTGTTAACAACGAAGGATGAGCACTGCAGCCAAAATTCCAATCAAGTTCCTGCATGTGCTGGTTTTTAATAGGTGTCCCCAGCCTGCTCCTTTTTTTGGACCCCAGAAATTCCACTTTGAGGGTATCTTTTCTTTTCCACTGACTAAACACCATAGCTTAAAGTGGAATACAGACTGTTTGCTTGTGGCCCCTGAAACTCAGTTTTCTCAGAGGCAACAGAAGTAAAGGAATATGGCAAACCTTCAAGTTCAGAAGCTAAAAGAGTTTAACAGTGAATAAACCTTACAAAACCACAAATACAGCATTTTTCATAATGATGTAATGCGAAAGAAAACATGGCTCCTTCATAAACACCACAGACTAGACAGCATTGGTTGAGACTTTTTAATATTCACATTAAGGACATGTAAAAAAGTGTCAATCATCCAACAGTAAAAACATCACTGCATATGTACTACCAGCAAGTCTATGCCAGGTCATTGTCATTTCAATAATGAAATGTTACCTCTCCTGCATCAAATGGCACTTTCAGATACACATACAATGTGATCACGTGAGTGACAGAGTGTTCTGGACAAAATACAATCCTATAAAAATTCTTACCTATAACTTAAGCAAGATGTTGCTATACACCACCTCTGCAAGGTGCATGCAGTATGCCAAACACATTTCAAGGTAAGTTCCTAGACGTCTCTAATTTATATAAGGGAAGGCAAAAATTTAGTCCATCTTTCTCTTTTTTCCTTTACCAGGACCTTTGTTTTTCTTTTCATTTTCAGCGCTTGGTTCCCAGAGTGCATTTCTTACAAATCTAGAAGCAGCTCCTTTATCAAGTTTGGATGCCTTTTTCTTTTCTGCTATTTCTTTGACCTTGTTCATGTATGTTTTTACTCTCTCCTGGGGGGGGAGAAAAAAAGGAAAAGTATATTTCAGACCATTCTCCAAAATTGCTCTGAAAATTAAATCAGTGAGTAGAAGCTCTCCATACTGTACAGTTCTATAATACCTAGAAAAATACCATAATTTAAATATATGTACAAGGCTTTTCTTTGCAAATGTCTTTTTGCAAACTTGAGGCTTCTTCTTTAGCAGATTTTCCATCACAGGTACCTACTGTCATAAGAACATGAAGTCCTACAGAGATGAAGACTGAATCTAACTGACAGTGAGATGAGAATTGTTCTTGCAAGCAAAGTTAGAAAACAAAGTACTGAACTCAATTTGGAATTTGGTCTACAAGATGGCAAAATATTACTTAGATTTGACATACTTATAGAAATGTCATTAATTATACTGCCTAAAAAAAGGGAAATTCAGCATGTCCGAGCAAAGCCACAAAGCATCTAACTCAAAATCAAAGATGTTACAAGCACTACACATGCAACTACACTGAACTCTTGTGGTTAAGATCCTGAAATGGTCAAGCGAGCTTATGAGTGAACCTATTTAAGGCAGTCTGATGCATTTCCAGCTGTACCAGAAGTTCCTTTTTATGACTAATAATAATAATGCCTGTTTCCACTGCCATTCCATAAAGCGGATACTTTCTTGACATCTTAGCCTCTCGCAGTCATTTGGTGTCTAAGGATTTTTTGAGCAAAGCATGACTTGGATTCAGCTCCACCTAAGTGTATCCTCCCACCTTACAATCTCATTTATGTACCTACTCTTCCTCATCTACTTCTGCAATCAGTAAAGGAAATCACATAACTGAACACCACTAACATGGGAATTACCCTCTGTTAAGTGCCTGCTTCTCTTCACTGACTACAGGGGACGCTTACAGTAGTTGTGTAAAATATGTAAGTTTGGCTGACATATTTCATGACTACATATTTATCTTAGTATGGCCTTCAACTCTAGGTGCTTCTGTAATGCAAACAGTAACATATGTATACATACACATATATAGAGAGAACACTCCACCCGATACCTGAATTATAAATGTGGGTTAACAGAACATTTATGGATACTGCAAACTAAATAAACGTTGATACTATGCAACCCACACATTTCTCACACAACCACTGACAGCTCCTTTAATCTGGAACAAGTTACAAGACCGACACAGCAGAACTGATTTTCAGTTCTTCAACTGACCATTATAAGCAATTGTTGTTAAAAAGTTGGCCACTCTTTCTGTATCAAAACCATAGCTTTAATGAGGGGAGCTTTACAGGGTCTGAAATCATGATAAGCTGTAATATTTCTTTGGTGACTGAGTAATGAGAACAGATGGCAAACCTACATGTATCAACCTGGGAAAAAGGAGCTGACAACTGTCAACGTGACAAAAGAAATGAACTCTGATAGCTTGAATGTGAGTTTATTAATACAGTTTTAATCTCTGCATATTCCCTGTATGTATACAGGGAGAGCAATTCTAAAAACAAAACAATCACCACAGAGCAGTCTTTTTTTTTTAAATCCCTTTCCACGTGAATGAGAACATCACAATGCTCTTGGAAGGAAGGAACATGCATTCATTCACCTTGATACTTGCAAAAGGAAAAAAGAACTGGGTAAGAATCTAGGCTGTGATAATTCACTCATTCTTCAGACTTAAAATGACGGGTAATTGTGAAGTAAAATACCAGTATAAAATATCCACAGCAAAATAGATAAAATTTATTTTTTAGTATCACTAAATTAACACAATATTCAGACACTATATAATACAGGAGGAACAAGAAACTGACTGAAAGCTCATGAAATATTAACCAATCAGTTTTTTTAATATGATACAGTCTAGGCTACTGAAAACCTCACCTAATTAAAAATACAAGTATTCTTGTTTTTCAGGCTATCTTTCCACATTTTTCAGTCCCATCTTCTGTTCCACTGCCTAGGCCAGGATTACATTTAAGCTAAGTATTTTACAATTGCCCAGATTTAGTATTTTCATTTATACAGGAATTAAAATGGAGAGCTGTAAGTTTTGATTTCTATTTTTTCTTCAGGCTAAATGATCTGATATTTTTAAGTCAGCAGAATTTTCAAGATAGCGGCCTTCTATACTGTAGTCATGCATCTAAATGGAATATAAAGACAAACCTAAGAGATTTATTGTAGGTTGTAAATATGTCACTAATGCAGAATTACTGGACAATACACATACAACTGGTGCCAAAAAAGCTTTTAGCTTTGTTGCTGAACTGAATTCTTTACTGCTGAGAAAATGAATTAATGGAGGACTTGGAAAGAGGGGGGAGGACTCTTTCCCGTCTTCGCTAGTAAATCAACTACACTACACTTTCAGAGTCATACAAAAGTAAGAAAAGACAGCCTCAGAGATTAACATGATTCCAAGTATTTATAAGAAAAAAAATGCCATACTGGAAGTTATAAATTATTATCTGACATGTAACATTTTTCCATTTAGCAGATACAAGTGAAAAGCTGCACAGTTCAGAATCCAATTCTCAAAGAAAGGTGGAGAAAAGAAAAGATGACATCATTTATCTTCTTGTTCTAATTTCAGCAGACTCTACAACTTTGCTTTAAACAGTACCATTTGGAACTAAAAATATGACTTTCTTAATTTAGAGAGTGCAGCAGGGCACATGAACAGTTATATAACACTATGTAGCATATGCGTGCTATTATGGCAACATCAATTTTAACCACAGATGTATTTTTTTTTACATCTATATGAATTAACTGTCCTGGGCAAGGGAGATACTGCAATGCTTGCAGTGTGAGAATCTTACCAGTTCTTGTTTCACTGGATGTTCCTTTGGATTGACTCCCTGGATAGTCAAGTATACTACAAGATAAAAACCATGAAGTTTTTAAATCTGAAGGGTGTCATGACTGAGGATCCTATAAATCAGTCACATAGGAAAACTGATTTCCACATAAACCCGTTAGTAACAATTAGAGTTAACTGTGTAAAGTATCTCACAAACAATTATCATCGATATTGCAGCTAAATTAAAAAGAATCTCACATAGTTAATGCTGCTGTGAAAAAACAGAAACATCTTCATGCAGGTACAAAGTCAGCTTTTGTAAATTCCTATTTTTGATTTGGAGTTTCAACATCATTTACTCTACAAATGGCAATAATTTGGATCCTTGGGATAATTACAGGGTTTTAATTATTGTGTTACGAAATACGATTATTTAATGTTTGCTGCTGTCTAGAAGGTGTTCAAATGGCATCATAAATTTTTTCTTCCTACCACATACTTACCCCAGAACAATGAATTTAACGCGTACACTGAAACCAAATCCAGCTTTGCTTGCTCCAGAGGCTCTAACTAGAGAATGAAAAGAAAAAAACAAGTCCAAAACCAAACCCCAAACCAACAGATTTGCACATTTTATAATTGTGAATCTATTCATTAAAGAAATACACACTGAATGAGGATATTTTTGCATCACAAGTTCAGTAGGACCATGTTATGCCTATTTCTGTGCCATCACAGAATCATTCTCTCCAAGTACTCAAGTCATTTTCCCAGTCTGATGCCACAGTTCCAAGTGGCCAAAAGCACAAATATCTGTTGGCGTGTAGCTCTTAGACTACAGTTCCCATAGTCAGAAATAAGTTTTTCCACAGAAACTTAACTCAAAATAGTTGTTACTATCAATGGAAGGGAAAAAAAAGTCTTAAGATTGCTGAAGCTCAAATGTGAATATACTATGCTACGGTCAATGAACATTAACACTACACATGCTAGACTGTGTGTTCAGTGCATGCTGGAATACTTAGGGCTGTAATGCAAAGGAAGAATAAAGGTAATGAGAGGTTTTTTTCCTTGACTGTCAAAGTCAATTTATTATTTTAGTCCTATAGGATTTCCAGAACCTCTGATAACATCATTGTACGGCTCACTACTTCTAACATGGATACTGTCAAAAGATCAGTGTTGTCAAGACTGTTTTCTTCATGATTTATTTGTGTTAGAAATCCTCAGAGGATAAAGAAGTTCCCTCTTGTGCTAGCTTTTTCTTGCCCTAGAGAAAGGAATTATATATTAGGCTTTAAATGTTAAAAGATAGAGAAGCTTGTATGAAGTCTTCGGGCTGTACCTTGCTCTGTCTTTATGCCTTGAGCAAAAAAACACATTTTACAGACTTAGGCTTATAACACAGCTAGAGGAGACAGCTGTTTTCTTAAGCACCAGGTTCTGCAAGTCTAGACTTCTAGAATCAGATCAATTCTCACTGCTGTCAATTCACCTTCATATCCCACTGCATATACAAAGTTCCATTAAGTTTGTTGCGAAAATGTCTCACAGAAAGTGTGAATAACCTCTCCATTATGAAAGAGCACTCAGTATGCACTTTAACGAAGGTCAGGAATAAGCTAGAATGTCCTCTACTTACAGGACTCGCTGGTAAAATCATCGCTTTTAGCTTGGAAAAACGATTATTTCACTGTTTAGTTTGTAGGATCGTCTGGGTATCTTAGAAATGTAAGAATTTCAAATACTGGGTATCAAGCATAGAAAGTGTCATATTTATATATGTCTGTACAGTGGCCAGGCCTAACAGACCCTTTTATTTCAGTTGGGTTTCCCAGATATTCTTGTATTAGTAACAAAAGGTTGTCAAAAGCAATATTACCTACCTTTTGGAGGTCGCTCCTAGAAACCAACATCATTGCTTTCAGCATCTCTTCTACAGAACCAAGACATTGTTCAAATGTTGCAAGATAATCATGAATTTCAGTGGGGTATTCTTCTGTGTTGGTATAATCTGACGCTTCCATCTGGAAAGAGGAAACAAAACTAATAATCCTTTTGTTTAAGTCCCTACAGAGTCAAAAGACTATATTTTACAAAACAAAACATTATTATAGATTCATTAAACATTATACAAAATGCCTACTTCTGAAGAGTTCTAGCAGGTAATGTCAATAGTGACACAGCTAAAGGTCCTACAATTTCATGGGTATCACCTAGCTGCTGTGCAAAATGGCATGAAGGAGCATTACAAATGACATGACTGTATTATCTACTCTTGTAACAGTCCCAAACCAGTATTAAGCTTTTATGGTCTGTGATAGAAAGAAATTATTTGCTTGTTTAAAAGAAGCACTCTATAAATCACAGTATATAAAAAGCTATAGCAAGCAACACGCAGGACACGAAACAAAGACAAAAACAACACAGATATGGCTTCAGCCTGTCTTAGGAACAGACATTACTTCAGCTTTAAAGCGGTTATGCAGCACCAGTTATGTCAAGGTCAGTTAACATCTTCCAGTGCTAAATTTAGGAGTTGGTCCAAGAAACTCTTCCTCTGAACCTGCATCCAGTTTTCTTAATTCTCAATGGGGTATTATAATCTGCAATGTAACAAAGATGAGTTGATTTGGGGATTTCAGAATATTCTGGAAATCTTGTAGAGACATCTATGCACAGCAACTGTGAGATAAGCAAAGAGGTGAAAAATCCCAAAGCACTCCTTTTTGATCCCAACATTCATGGTAACATATTATGGCTACTGCCAAGCCATCTGGCTGCTGGCTTACAACCCTTTAACTCCTCTCAAATCATAAATCCCATATCATGAGGAGTCAATGTTACTTATGTATCATTTCCTACAACTTTGACTGATTGAGCAACAGCTTTGGGAATGTTGTCAGAAAAAAGAGCATAATTTTCAGGCCCATTGGTGAGCTACATCAAAACAGTGGGAACACCTGGATCACTGCAGTCCTTCCTACTTAGCATCAGTGTAATCCCACTACACACCCATTGAGTACAGAGGGAATTAACATAAAATGGAGACCTTGTACTTCAATTATGAACACCAAGCCACACACTCAGTGCAAACACCAAGGAAACAGCAAACAACTGTCACATCACTGGAGTTTGTTCTAGATAACAACCTGATCATTCCCTTTTCCTGGCAATAGCATGGTATGTGTTGAAAGAGGTTTCTTTTTGTTTATATTGTCTCCTAGAGGTCAAACAGGAAGAAGATTGTGAGGAAAACCAATGTGAAAGCTACTCAAGCTTTTCTGGAACTCCAGTTTTAACTACACCAGCATGATTCCAGAAATAGGATCAGCCAGTTAGCAAGCCCAGTTTCACTGTTGCTATTTGCATAGTTAAAAATTGTAATCCCACCCAGCTGCATGACTTTTCATCCTGGTCAGAGGTGGTTTTCAGATCAAGTACAGAATGACAATGCTAACCATGACATTTTGAAGGTCCCCTCACTACCTCAGCATGGAACTCACACATGTTAATACCGCTTCAGTCAGCTGGAGAGGACCAAAGCACAAAAGCTGAGCTGGACCTACAAAATGCTACCCACAAAAAGGCAAAAAGCCAATACAATTATTTCTGTCATTTATGATAGTATTGATTGTGTTTCATTCTGTCCTAACCAGGACATAATCAACCCTTCTTAGGTTGATTTAAGTGTGGAAACAATGTTGTTAAATTTTAGTCATATAACACAGCATAAAAAATAATTCAAAGCTACAGATTTTCCCTGGTGTTAATACAGTTAAGCTTGGTTAGAAGATGTCTGTCAATACACATTTACTATACTCTCACATACAGGGAGAGACGTGCAATCCAATCCAGACCTCTACAGAGTTTACTATCACTGCAATACCTAATCTACTATGGTCTTAATTTGATGGACAGGCATGAACATAGTGATAAATTCCAACTTTTCTCTCCCCCTTTTTCAGAGAATCAACACCAGCAACTGCAGCAGGAATAGAAAAGACAACAACAAAAACTTGTAGCAGCAATGTGTTATCAATCAAAACTAACTTGAGCTATTTCACAGCAGTTGCAAGGATAAGCAGTCACTAGAGCATATATGATATTCTTTCCAGTATCCCAAGTCAGACCTAAAGAATGAGGCAGAGAAAGAATAGGAAGACAGAAGGAACAATAACAGATACAGTCCAAAACATATTTTGCTATGATTGTTGTCTCATGAATGAGAAAAAATTAAGTCTGTCCTTGGATCATGAAGTATTTACTTGACACTGTCAATTGGCAAGGAAAAGTTAAAAAAACCCTTCAATGGAACATCAGCCTTCAGTGGAACAAAGCTGCACATCAGCCTGTGTATAGTGCCCTTCATTGACAAGTCAGCTCCTTCTGCCCAGGGAGGGCGAATAATTTGTTGAACTTGTGTTTTCATTTCAACAGGAACTACCAAGTTCCTACTCCTGCTGCGTAGGGACCTCTCTCTTTCATTAGTCTGTTTTTTCAGCATTACTAATCTCCAAGCAGGATATGTTACAGTGTTGGCACATGCCAACAATAAGGCAGCAGTCAACAACCTAAAATAGTTTTGATAACATTAAATCAGCAAGAGCAAACTTACACTACATTAGGAAACGTGTAAACCGGAAACTCCACAAAACTGTGTCTGCCAAAATCAACACAGAGACTGCACACTCCACCTGCAGAATGACAAAGCCAAGGATGGGAGGAACTAAGACTACATCAGTGGTTCTCTAAACGTACCTAAAGGCTATACTGCCCTCAATAGTTCTGTCTCAGTTATTAAATCACAAACAAGTTTTTCCTCAAAGTTTTGCAAGTATTCATATATTTTGAACAAGCAGAAATTCAATTCAGTTCCTGAAGTCGGTGTTTACCACACAGGATTTCTCTGATGAATTTGCTGACTTTCAACCAATTTCATTTGGCACAGAGACCCCGCTTAAAAAATTAAGGACAGTAGAAATATTCAGAAGAATATTCAGAGAAGTTACAAAAAAACTTGTTGGGTATGCATGTGAATAATGGGGAAAGCTGAAGGAAATAAGAATAAGACAGCATTTTCGTTATCAAGTAATTACACAATGCAGAACACATCTGTGGTGGAGTGCACAATGATAATACTTTATAAGATCTATAATTTTCAGACTGCAAAGTTCACAACCCATAAACATAAAACAGAAGAGAAAAAGGCCCACTTTTTAAGGCCCACTTGACTGAGGACAACAAGGCATACAAATAGAGATGAAAAATGTGATATGACTTCATAACATCAATCTACAAGAAACAATTATCCCTTTTAATCCCAACAGCAAAAACTGCCATGTAGGTTTTGGGAAAACAGCATAAAAGAGAAGTATCTTTGATGAAGAAAAGGACTTTAAATCACAAATGTAAACAATTTTCATGGGAAAATTTATTCATCTTATTTAAATCTGATCCAAAATTGTCTTGCGAGTTTCCACATCTGAACATCCTGAAATTTATGAAAATTTCTGAATAAATTCTTGTTCATTCAGAAACATAACTACATTTATGTAAGCTTCTGCTTAGAAAGCAAGGAACACCTTGTTTTCCCTCCAGTCAACATAGTATAAACCACAGCAAATAACACACTCAACCTGCAAAGAGAGGAAGGAGATATCAGACATTACAAACCACAGAAAATATACAAATATGAAAAAGAGAAAGCAAGAGAAAATACATTATCTTAAGCAGACTGTATGAAGTCTAAACAAGTGACAATCAGAAGCAGTTTGCCATAGTGCTAATCTGGCTTTTGATCTAAAATGCAAGTGAGTTAAATGCTGTATGGAGGACATTTAAATAAAAACAAACTGCAGACAATTATGCACAATACAACTAGGAAAATCCCCCATCTTCACATTTATCTTTCAGGAGAATGAAGAGAAGAACTCTGCAGACTCCTTTCACACCCATGACTAGCTGATGAAGGTAACAAAAGGAAAAAGGGAAACTGCAGACAATTTGCAGGTGGCTTTTATGAATAATTTTTGAATACATCTGGTGTTTTAACACAAGTCTTAGAAAGTAATTCCCAGCTGGCTTAAAAACCAAAACCAAACCTCCTTTCCTGCCCACCCCCACAGCAAAACTGTATCTGTCATATTGAAAGATATAAACTCTAATTAGGCCCTGGGTACCTCTATGAGAGATTTTGCTGAAGATGCATGGTGAAAGTAATGGAAGCCACATGCATATATCAACAAGGCAATAGGAAAGCCCAAAAGACATAATTTAAAAGTGCTCAGTGTTAATATTATACACATGGCTTTCAACTGGAATTAAAACTGCAAGTTCAGAATAAATACAGCATATTCTAAATATTTTGTACATGCAAACAGAAGACAAGTAATTTGGCATCCTTCATTCTGCTTACTATTGCAACTTGCTTCACACTTCATGTTAATTCTTACCTACTTCTTAACCAGTAGAAGTCTTTGTCTTTATAGAATCATAGAATAGTCAGGGTTGGAAAGGACCTTAACATCATCCAGTTCCGACCCCCCTGTCATGGGCAGGGAAACTTCCCACTAAACTGTGCCACCCAAGACTGTCCAACCTGGCCTTGAACACCGCCAGGGATGGAGCATTCACAACTTCCTTGGGCAGTCCATTCCAGTGCCTCACCACCCTTACAGTAAAGAACTTCCCCTGTTTAAGTTCAAATACATTACCCCTTGTCCTGTCAGTACAGCTCCTAATGAACAGTCCACCCCCGGCACTCCTATAGTCCCCCTTCAGATACTGGAAGGCTGCTATGAGGTCTCCACGCAGCCTTCTCTTCTCCAGACTCAACAGCCCCAACTTT
>JANRGW010009149.1:0-15902 GCA_024733675.1 Psilopsiagon aymara | reverse complement strand
AGTGGGCCCATGACACTTCAGGCCATCAGGGCAGAGATGCAACATACAGATGGGCTTGTGATAGAGGGGTGGACTTAACAACGGACACCATCTTGGAAGCAACCACCAGATGGCTGGAAACATACACCTTGCCCCACACCACTGCCCAAAACACTATCCTGGGCCCTGAGAAACAGATTTTGTGGTGACACAGCACCCTAGACAGAATTGAGTGAGACAATGGGACTCATTTCCAGAACAGCCTTATAGACACTTGCACCAAAGAGCATGGCATTGAGTGGGTTTATCACATACCCTACCATGCACCAGCCGCTGGGAAAATCGAATGGTACAATGGGCTGTTAAAAACTACACTGAGAGCAATGGGTGGTGGGACTTTCAAGCATTGGGAAACACACTTACCAAAGGCCACCTTGTTGGTCAACACCAGAGGATCTGCTACAGGGCTGGTCCAGCCCAGTCAGAACTTTTACATACTGTAGGGGGGGGACAAAGTTCCTGTGGTGCACATAAAGAATTTGCTGGGGAAGACAGCCTGGGTTATTCCCGCTTCAGGTGAAAGCAAACCCACTCGTGGGATTGCTTTTGCTCAGGGACTCAGATATACTTGGTGGGTAATGCAGGAAGATTGGGAAGCCCAATGTGTACCTCAAGGGGATTTGATGTTAGGGGAAAACAGCCAATGAACTCAATTGTATGCTGTTGCCTGCTATGTAACACTTTTATAGCCCACCAACTAGATGTCTTCAGACATCTAGATGCCATCGACTGGCCCTGACTTCCCTCCAACCTTCATCCCAACAAAGAATGAACTTTGATGAAACCAGATGAGTTCCATGGTGTCATCAGCAGGCAATGATCCAACACTGCACACAGCCTCTTCTGCCCTGAAAGACAATTACAAGAGATGGAGCCTGACATCGTGGACCAGATGGACTCAGCAGCTTTATAGGGATTGGTCCATGCACTAAGGAATGATATCTCTCTCTCTCTCTCTCTCTGTGGATATATATATATGTATATATATGAGATAAGAGTGATGGCATATTGAAAATGTGGGATCTGAGCATGATGTGAATGGTATGGAATAAGGTGTGGATACTGTCCTGGGTTCAGCAGTAGCAGTCATTTTTCTCCTTCTTAGTAGCTGGTGCAGTGCTGTGTTTTTGACTTTCGGCCTCGGAACAGCACTGATAGCACTGATGTTTTCAGTTGCTGCTCAGTAATGTTTGGTCTGACCAAGGACTTTCTGAGTCTCATGCTCTGCCAGAGAGGAGGTGAAGCCAGGAGGAAGCAGAGACAGGACACATGACCCAAACTAGCCAAAGAGGTATTCCATACCACTGCACATCATGCCCAATATATAAACTGGGGGCAGTTGCACAGAAGGATGAGATCACTGCTCGGTCAGGCTGGGTATCAGTCGGTGGGTGGTGAGCGGTTGTATTCTCTTCCCTTCTTACTTTCCTTATCATTGTCATTATTGGTGGCAGCAGCAGTGGTTTGTTATACCTTAGTTACTGGACTGTTCTTATCTCAATCCGTGGGAGTTACATTCTTTCAATTCTCATCCCCATCCCTCCAGGAGCTGGGGGAAGGGGAGGAATGGGAGAAGGTGAGTGAGCAAGCAGCTGTGTGGCTGAGTTGCTGACTGGGCTTAAACCATGACAGCGAATTAACATGCTCTTTAAAGCAGGCTGGTAAACACTCCCTGTAGTAGAAAAAAACTCATGCTTTTTAAGCTACATCAGATTTGACTATCTGCTCTGTAGACCTATACTAATACAGGACACACAAAATTAGGCTGATTTAGAAGAGGAAAACAAATAAGTCATTTGTTATATCTCAGAGAGGTTTGTAGCATTTGCTTCCATTGCACCAGAAAACACATTGCATTAGGTCTCTTTCACGTATGTATTGCTCACTGTGAAAGGTTACTGAAACTTAGAGTTTCAGACAAAATGTATTTGATAATAATTAAATACATTCCAAGTAGGAGTAAGTTTATCTTTTCTAAGAAATATAGTAGTGTATTTAATTTCACAGTTCTCAGGTTCTTTTCCAGACTGGAACATGCATACTCCTTTTAAGCAGAAGTCTCCACTGGCTTGTGTTTTATTGTCTTTAATCAACTAAATCCACCTCCTGCATCAATTAAGATCTGAAGAACTAGCACTTAGAGTCATAAAGGTATGTATTTTACTTTCATTTACAGTACGTAAAGTGATGACATAAGGCAATCTGCTCCCCTCATCCTCTGCCCCTCTCCTGCTCCCCCCACCCTCCCATCTGAGTAATATGGCTTAGAGCCGGAAAGGTTAGGATTTCAATACTGTGTGAATGAAGACTTTTTTAGTGTGATACAAGGTCTCCTTTTTTCATGATTTGAAAAATCAGAATAGATATTTTTCAAGCCTCCTCCTTTACCATAGTTACTTCTTCTCAGTGTAAAATGCCATCTATCCATGTTTGAATTATCATTATTGACAACAAAAGGCTTTTAAAGGGAAGATGGAAGAATACAGGGTTACTTGACTGCTACTGGTGCTCTAAGCACAGATTTTATGGAGTTTCCCCTAAAATGTCAGAGGTGTGTTGGTTTCTTTTTTGTTTTAATATATTCACAAACAACAGAGTTCAGGGAATGGGGACACATTATCCTCTGTCCTACCTGTAAGTGACTGCATCTGCTGTCCACTTTGTTTGGAATGAAACTGCTCCATACTTCTTTTTCTGATCAGACATTACAGTTTAGACACTTTCTTTGCTGCCACATGCACTCCTAATGCCTATCCTACTAGCTGTTTTTTGTCTGCAAAGGTGGCAGTAAACATTCTTAGGTGATACAAAATGGCATACCCATTCTGACTTGAAAAGAAGTTGTTTTACACCAGCTGAAGATTTACTGAAGAACAGATTCTTTGCTGATTTTGGGGAGGCTGGATGGCTGATAACAACCAGAAAAAGAAATGTCATTACTCATTTTGCTCTCCATTTTATCAGCATAATAATGCTTGTACTGTTCAAGGCTTCTCTTCCAGTCCTTTGCTGTCAATACATTTCAAACCCAGCATCTAGCAGTACAAGCCAATTAAATCCCAAATTCACTTGTCAGAGAATTCCCTCTATATGACTGCCATGTTTTGGAGCCAAGTTCTTCGGTTTCTTGGGTTTAGTCCAAGAGGAAACATTAACAATAAATAACTATGAAGATCTGTATGCTGGGAATTAAAACAATACCTATTAAAGGCACTCCATGAAAATTATCTTGAAATGCATGATGTGAAAATTAAATAAAACCTGAGAGAATATTAAAGTTCCAAAGAAATAAACGGAATGACCGCTGCGAGAAACTGAAAATGAGGTGCCCAGTGTTTTAAAACTGTTCAGATTTTTGGCAACTTGCACAATAAGTAAATGCTTTAAATCAGAAAAATTCCAAACAACTTTCAATTGCCTTTAAGCATATTTTAGACTCAGTTCTCAGGGTGGACAAATGTCATGGAGGAGAAGAAATCTGGCTCAAAACTATGGAGTATGAGTATTGAAAAAAGCTTAAATACGCACAATATGCGACTTTGTATTATATTTTTAACAGCATTTCAAGGTTGGATACATAATTCATGGTATTTTGGATATCTTGAGAGAAAGTACAGTGTTGTACAATGTCTGGATCGGCATCTCTTGGCTTGGGAATGGAAGCATACCTCTGAAACTTTTTCAGTTCCCTTAAAACTGTTCTGAATGTAAAATATCCAATGCTATGATCCAAAGCACTCCAAGAAAAATTTGAATTTTCCCTATTCCAAAATGTGCTCTGAATCTGCCTGCATTGTGTCAGGGAAGGGATTCATTCCTTACGTGGAACGGGCTATTTGGAAATAGAAGGCAACAAAGCAGCATGAGTTTCAGTAATTTCTTCTTTCACAAAGAAGCAATCATCCTGCAGAAGGAACCATGCTCTTTTGGAGGGTTTATTTGTTGTTGTTGTTGAGCTTTGCATCACAGCAGCAGTCCTAATGAGAGATGGGGTGGTAGACAACGTGATGGATGGGCACCTTTGATTTGGCATCATGCTGAGTCCTGTTTTTGTGGTGAGGTTTGGACAACCATGTCCTAATGCCATGGGTGGCTCTCACGCTGCCTTTGCATGTGGCTCACGTGGAGCTCACAGTGCTTGTACTTCTGTCTGAGACTCCTTCTTGAAGCATCTAAAAAGAAAAAAACCTCAGTTCCAGTAAACTCCTGTTTTGTTTTGTTTCAATTTGTTGGGTTTTTTTCCTTGGGTAGTTTGAACCTGTGTATTTCTCACTGTTGGAAATGAAGAGAGTTGCACAATTGTATCCAGCCCCCAGTTGCCGTGGTGCTGGTGTCAACCTGAGCTAAAACATGAGTCGCTTCTCCAGGCTCACACAGCCAACAATCAACCCAAAGCCAACCGAAAACAGAGCTCCATGAGAGCACTTGAGCTGCAATCCCTTTCATCTGTGCTGAAAGGCTTTTGGCCCAGTGTCAGCCACTGTCTGCTGGTCCCACCAGGGCCAGGCGGGTCTGCTGCTTTGCCAGGGATGGCTGCCTTGCTGAGGCTCTTCAGTTTTCTCCCCGCCAGCCTCCAAAAGCACAGTGTCCCTGCAGCTGGGGCACACACTGCCCGCCTTCCCACAGGGGCCATTGGGGTTGCTCTTCATCACAATCTGCTCGACAGTGACTTCGACTGGAGATACTCAGGGAGGCCCTTCAGTGCAAGACCCGGACATGGGATGAAAGCCACACGGTAAATAATAGCTGCTATTCTCAATTCTCTATATACAGAGTTTAAGGCAGAAAGGAAAAGAAGAAAGGCAGAATGAGTGCTGTACTACATGCTTAAGACTTCAAAAAAAAATGCTGCCAGAAAAGAAAATAAGGAATAGGTTATGTCCTCACCCTCAGAAATTAAATATTCCTTTAATAAGTGTTTTCCTCAGCTACTCTTACAGCAGTTTCAGACTCTGGTGGTCTTGCTGGTTTTCATACATTGCTAGTGGACTAGAATGAAAATGGGACCAGTTGAGTCCACTCAAAACCTCTTCCTTCCTTCATCTAACCCCACAACCACATCAGAATCTTGGAGGCCTTCTGGGTCATTAGGTCCCTCCCTTTGTGCTCTCTGTTCTCCCCAACAGACTGATATACAGCTGTGCAGCATTATAAACACCTGCCTCAGAGGTTCTTTAATCCAGATCGGGGGGGGCAACTGCATTCTGGGTCTACAGTTCCTCACAATGTGCCTTATTTCTTTCTTGTGTCATGATGATAAGTAGCTTCAACATTCCCCAGGGCTCAGTCTTGCATGTTGACCCCTTGCAAAGGAGGTCACCAAGAGACAAGCTTGTCTAGGGCAAGAAGGAGATCACCCATACCAAGATGTCTTGCTTGACTGTCTTCTAAATAACCTTCTCTCATAAGAACTATTAGCACTAAGGAATGCCAAATTAAGAGCAATGTGAAATCTTCGCAAATGGCGACTAAATGATGGAGACAATAACAGTGTAAATAACTTGGTAATTTAAATAGCTGGTTTATAAATAAACCAGAGTCAATATATATTCCTGCTAGTCTCTAAAGAAATTAGACCAGTAAATTCCTGTGAATCACAATAAGGAACATATTTTGTGCATTTAAAATAAATCTCAAAGCTGCATGATTAAGTACTTTTAATTATTGTAGAGTGGTACAGGCAGGAGCTTTATATATTATATCTCTCCAATCAATAACAGAAGTGCTTTGCAGGAACTGATGCTGTACTTTTGCAAGAAAATAAGTTGTACTTCAAAAGAAAAATTCGAATGCTAACCTTAATTTGTCCTTCCTAGTCATTTTATTTGACATGCATCTTAAAATTCAGTTGGTTACCTCATGAAGGATCACAGTGCTTAGAAGAATGTAGTGGACCTTAAAATGTGTAAAAGTTTGGTGGGTTTTGCATTTTAGCTGTAGCTGATGAGGCAAAAAAAAAAAACCAAACCAGCAATACTTTCCTTTGATTTTAGAGCAATGCATATGAAAGCAGAGATAATTTCTCTAAACATTCTTTTTATTTAAAAAAATATGAAAGGGCCTCTGCAAGGTGGGCACTCGAGGACGCTATTTTATTTTAAAAGAAATGAAAAAATGCTCACAGTAGGCAAAATCCCCAAATGCAGCCTGCAGCCCGCTGCATTCAGCGGGTAGCCTGGATTGTTAGCATAATAGTAAAACTCCAACAGTGACACTCGAAGCAAAACTTTATGCATTTTTAAAGACAGCTAAAAAAAGCCCTAAATTTGATTCTTGGATTCTTGTTTTCAGACATGATACTGGAAAAATAAGCCAATATATAGTCTTAGTAACTAATGTTAGCAGCTTGGACTTACCTCAGAGCTAATCTGTGCAGGATGAGCACTTGAGCGACATTGATCCCATCTGAAGTCTCTGTGGATCCATCTTTCAGATAACCCACTTTGCTTACGGCTGGGTTCATGTTTAGATAACCACATCTGCCCTTCTGTGGCCCCTTATGATCATTCTTTTGCTTTGCAGTCATTCCTAAAGCAAGTTTCATACTCCTCCTTAGCTGAGCAAGTAGTGATTACACTATTAGAAGGAGTAGCATACTCTGAAAATAGTTTAGTGGCCAACAAGATACAGGAGCACCTAGTCAGTGCTACTGCTGACTATGCTCAGGGAGCTGGTTGCACACCTGGGGCTGCTAGCAGAGTTTGGCCCAGATGCATGAGAGAGTGGCTCATCTCCAGACCCAGACCTACAGTGCTAAACCACATTAGCTTTCCTTCTCAGTTATACGGGGCTTTTTCTCAGGAAGCCTATAATTGCTTGTGGCCAGTAGCAGAGCCCACAGCCAGGAGTGCTTGTTGGGCTCCTGATATTGTTGTGGGTTTTGTTCTGGAAATGACTACTACTGTTCATCTTATCATTTCACATCCCAGGTGTCTCTCAAGCTCCAGCTGAGTTGAGGATTACCCCAAAACCCACTGGAAATGGGCATCACCTCAAGGTGGTTTCAAAGACATTTCAGCACCCACTTTCTCATTTTTGTCATGTTTAGCACATCTGGCACAGTCATTGCCCTTACAGCAGCTGACATTTCATTGGCACCTCTACACCAAGGTACCCAGCAAACTTTGCAGACAGTGTCCGGCTGCCTCGGGGCAGCAGTTGTCAGTGGTTCCGCAACAGCATCAGGCAGCATCCAGCCTGTACTGCAGGAAGGCTGGGGCTGGGCAGAATGAAATATGCAATTTTAGATTGACCCCAGGGCTAACATTATGCTGAGAGGAAGTCCTTGATAATTTTAATGATGGTAACAATTCAGGAAAAAGCCTCTCTATTAGGTCTCATTCCAGTGTAGCATCTTCTCAATACTGTATTGAACAGCAAATGGCTGTGAGGAGGTGTCACCTGCCCAGCCTCTCTGTCACAGCTCTGCTCCTGCTGCCCCTTTACAGGGGTTCCACGTGCCCTGGCACAGTCCTCCTGGGATGGGAAAAGGGCTGTCTGTGGAAAAAGGGTGTCTCAAATATTCAGATGCTTGCTCTGAATTTCACTCTTTTGCCTGCATCTATATGAAAATGCGCTGTCAGGGCTGCACTGGAGCCAGAGGGGGTGTGATTTCTCACTGGAGGGTCTGCAGCAAGGCAGCACTTTCTTCAAGAACAGTTTGGGTTTTGGCTGCGAGAAGGAAGAACATTGATTTCAGAAGACATATAGGGACATCCACAGGAGCACCTTCCCAGCCCAGTGCATTAATCCTCGCTGTCTGATAGAGACAGATGCACTGCTTCCTTGCAAAAGGGAATTATTTCCTGAACAACAGCACTTGCTGCAGCTCTCTTTCTTTGCCCACACAGCCTGCCAGCCAAACTCCTCACAGAATGACTCTGGTTGGTTGACAAGAGCCACTGTGATCACAGTCCAAGGCAACATGTTTGCTGTTCACAGGAAGCCTTGGGTTAAAGCACAATTGACCTTCAAAACCCACTAGCACAGGCAGTGCTTCACTGAAGTGAAATGCAAGGCTAATTTATGAATGGGGCTACTCATCATCAGCATTTTAATGAATAAACGATGTGCCCATTCATTATTTTTCCATTTTCAAGTGTTAATAAACAGCCTGGTGATAATTAACTGAAATTCTACCTTTATAGAAAAGTGGCACTTCATAAATATCAAATTGTGCTATTATTGTGCTATTATCGTACATATCTGCTGGGTTCCCATGAATATATAAATTCAGCAATTACCTCTGGAACTATTTGCTAAGACATAAAAGCAGGTTAGTGAAGAAGAGGAAAGTCACACAGCAATTAATATTTGAGAAACAAACAGAACGTCCTCCTGATTCCAAAATTCAATGACAGTAAACAGGACAATGCAATCAGGAAGAAAAGCCCTGCCCTAATCAGCAGAGGTGATTTTTCACATAACTCAAGATGTGGCTGAGCGAGTGGTGGTGAAACCTGCCTGCAATCAGCAGAGTGGTGCTTTAATGCACTGAGCACTCGAAATTCCTGCCCAAGGAAGCAGGGTCTGAAGTAGCGCAGCTATATCAGAAGGTCAATTCTCTTTAAGAGAACAAACAGAAGCCCCTAAATTTTTTGCCTTCCTTAAAAATTAGCCTGTAAAAAAAGAAATGAACTGACCTTTACCAGGGCTGGGGCTTGCACATCGCTGGGAGAGGTGTGAGCTGCTTCTCTCATTTCAATGAGATGCTAATTCCCTTCGTCTCTTTCTGAAGTGAGACACTGGGTCCTGCTAGAGTGGGAGGCTGTGGGAGTAGGGTGGAAGTGGGAACGGGACCCTCCTTGTCATGTGGGACATTCCTGAGTGATCAGGAAAAAGGAGGGGGCAAATTTTCCGCTGAATTTTGATGAGTTACAGGGCGGAAGGGAAAGAGCTCAGGTCTCATCAGATTGTGGTTGCCATCCCGGTCTGTAGTATCTTGAAAACTAAGCAAAAGTAGATGTTTGGAACAAGATTTCAGAAGGAAATGGAGAATTCAGAAAGTGGTGCTGGCACAAAGACAAGTACAGCCACCTGTACTGCTCAGCCTGTGTTGAACGTAATCTGTGCTTGGGCTGGAGTGTGTTGGGAGATCTGGAACTGGAGCTCCCCTGTGGTAACCTCAGCTGTATTGGTGGAGGCTGTGGCAGCACTGACATGGCTCAGCTGAGCTCACCACAGCATGGTGCCAGGCTAACCAGTGGGGTGTGACACTGAGATGCTACGCCCAGCTCCTTGGTTCAGCATCTCCATCACTGAATGGTGGTGGGGGACACCTGCAAAACTAGTGACTAGCGGCTAGTTACACCTGGGCAGAGGGGTGGCACAGACATCTTAATTAACTAGAGGGTTAGCACTAATATTTAATGTGCTGCTCCTTCTCATTGCAAAGAGGTGCCATGCCCACCATGGGGAATAGTGCTTGGTAAAGAAGCAAGGGAGGAGGAATAGAGGGAAACAAGGGATGAAAAATAGCACTGAGACAGGAAAAGGGGGAAGAAGGATTATGGCTGTTTTCAGACATGCTGCATGGTTTACATTTCTATTTAAGTTTCAAACCCAAATCCTGGGTCGCGGAGCAGCGAGAACAGGGACTCCCTCCTGCTTCCTGCTTAGATGCACAAACAAGATGCTATGGTCAGACAGCTACTATTGAGCAGACACCCGTGTGCAGCAGTCTTCTACCAGCCTGGGTGATGAGGAGATTATCTCCCCCACAGCAGGTGACAGTGTTGATTCATGGCTCAGCCAGCCCTGGTTGCTTAGCTATGCAGCTGCTATCCCCCGGCTTCCCACATCTCCATACAGTTCCTGAAGCCAAGACTACTCCAGCAAGGGAATGCAGTGGGCCTAGAAAGGCAACTTCCTTTGATGAGGACCTTTCAAACCTCTTTGACCTGACCTCGCTGACAAAAGAGCCCTTCAAAGAAGATGAACTGTTTCATGTGGCAGCAATTTCTCATGTCAATCAAAAAGATTTTTTTCTTACAGCAACAACTCTCTATCCTTTCCCCACAAAATTCTTCATTTTAATACAGCTATCCTCCTCTCTACAGTGAACACCCTTGGGTAGCATCTTCCAGCGTCTCACAGACACCTTCTTCAATTTGAATTTTCATATTTTATTTTCTTTAAAAAGGAGAAAGAGGGAATGAATCGAGCTTTCTTTGATTAAGAGTCTTCTTTTGCATTTTTAAAACACGTCTCTTCTGAAGAGCAAGTTTCTGGATGAGATCGGTGGTCTTCTGAATATCTTTTAAGAAGGAGATGCTCAACTTACTCTTTTTCTTTTTTTAAATGATGGAATGCTTGACCTGTTGACCTCCAATTTTTAACTCAGTTTCTGCCTTAAAATATTGTTGCAGTAGTATTTGAAATTCTGTGACATTGGGAGATACAAGTCAAACAAACATTTCTGATGTTGAAGTAACTATTAAACTTCAATGTAGATCCATAACCTTGAACTGTATTTTAGCCAGGAAGGAAATAATATGGATGCACAACTGAGAAGAAGCCATTAAAGCTGCTTTAAATGGCCTACAATAGATTTTCACCACATAAAATTGTCCTGTGTTGAAAGTTCATTCTCTCACATTCTTCCCAGGCTCAGAGGGAGCCTCAACCTCCTCTGTGACTCTGGTAACCTCTACATCTTTGGGAAGGAGAGGTTTCCTTCCCAATGATATAAAGCATCTGTCCTGATCCTTGAGAAGGAAATACAAAAGAAACGCTCTAGTAGATTAGTTTAGAAGAAAAGCCTTTATCTGTTTAGAGGTTTGGAACATCACAAGAGCTTCAGCAGAGATAGATGGATGGTCAGGGAGTCAATGAGGTGGTCGAATACACAGGCATGATTTAGTCATGTTGTCATTCCTTGCAGTTCCACGCTCAACCATACGGTCATCATTACCCGAAACGTGCTATATGTATATATGGTGAGCTTGTTCATAATGCCTGCAGTTAGGACTAATAGCCATTTCCACCTTTTCACCTGCTTCTAATTTCATTGCTCTTCACCTTGTCTTTTGCAACTGTCAGTGTGTACTCAATTCTGTAATTATTTACTTATGTACCCATTTATTTGGAAAATTAATTGGTTTAGATATTTTTTTTTATTTAAAAAACCGCAACACTTTTAAAAATAAGGCCAAACTTCTCCAAGCAAAAAAAACGGACATTTTTGAGAAAGAGGACGTGTAGGGGAGCAAAATGTGCTTCCTCACAGCTGGTGGAAATTAGCTGTGATTTGAAAAAAATGTACTTTTTTTCTTTAAATGCCTTTTTTTTTTTTTTTTATTGCATGCTCTCTGTGTTTAATAATGTGCTGTGATCACAGCCTAGCAGTTCCGTGGGAATGCCTAGTGTAGGAGTATATAAATCACACCCTGCTTTTTGCAGTGGTTATTGGAGTTGTATGGAAAGCTTTCCACTGAGCTGCCAGAGAGATGCTTGTCAGAACCTGTGTCCAAGTTTTGTCCATACAACTCTGGGTATTTATCCATATAACCCAGGAAAATTTACATTAAATACACAAATTTTGATCGCAGGTTGTACCTCCTAAAGAGTCCCAGGCGCCCTGGTGTAAACAGATCTAGGTATGTGTCAGAATAGGTCTATTCTTGTCATTTTTAAGAAATAAAAAAAAAAAAAAATCCATAGGAATTCCCTTAGAAGATTATTAACATAGCAAAATTAAAGGTTCAAAGGCAGGGGAAAAGAGAAAACAGTGGCAGCTGGACTTTAATCCTGGTCTCTGAATTAGGCTTTTAATTATGCCACCAAGCAGTTCTGTGTAGAATCCCACGTCACTGCAGACGCTGAAACCTGCTGGTTATTTCTTGCACTGTATCTGCCGGACACCGTGGGGTGAAAGAGTGGGATCCTCATGTCTCCACGAGTTGCAGTTAAAATGAGGAATACAGCTACAAGCCTAGGCTCGGCTTGAGCTGTACACACAACTGCAGTTTTCATAGAGGTCAGGGCTACTTTTACCAAGGTGTGAGGGAAACTGAGGCTGAGTTTCATTTGTTGGTCTTTGTTTATGTGGTCTTTACGTTATGCCAGGACATAGCTAACATATTTTTTTAAAGGGAAGATGAGTGTTTCAAAGAGTCTGTAGCTGAGATCTTTGGTCAGAGCTCTTTTTGCAGCTCTTATTTGGAAAAGTAGATGCAGGAATTCTGATCCAGTTGCCCAGTGTTGCAAGGAAAAAAGAAAAGACTTAAACCTGTACTGCCAGAGAGTCCACCTATCCCATCCCTCATCATTTCTTTAACCCACTGATGACTGAGGTAAACAAGTTTTACCAACTGCAGCTCTTGGATGTGTGAGTTTATTAGAAACTGTGAAAAGCAGCATCTGCAAAGTGAATAGGGATGCAAGGAAATGCTGTGCTGAAGATTTCCTCAGGGAGGAGCTCAGTGGCAGGCGCCTGACCCAGCAGTTGTCTGCAGAGAGGTTTGGTTGCCAGCTGGCCAAGAAGGAGATGCTCACTGGCCAGCCGGTAGCACCCTCATCCTGTGGGACTGACCAGGGCACACACTGCCATTCGGGTGGCACAGGGAATGGCAGAGAAATGACAATGCTGGGGGGGTGGAGGTTGAGAAGACAAGGGGAAGATGCTGTGGGAGGGTATCGAGGCCATAGGGAACACAGTGAGGCTTTGGGATGGCTGGTGGGAAGGAGGAGGGGAATAGGAATATAGGACACAGTTTTGTAGTAAACTAGGCTTCGTTAATGATGCGGCTCTCAGAACTGCTTGTTTTCCAACTTGCAAAGCACTGTCAAGTGCTGCCTTTTTTTCTCTCTTAGACTTTTCTCCTCATTACTGTGTTCTTTTCTTTACTGCCATCCCATGCTGTGACTTTGATACTCTGCTGTGAGTCACAACACATCCACTGACGCTTTATATTTTGAAATGCCTTCACATCAGCATTAATACAAGAATGCATTTTGGCACAATAATTGTATCCAGTTATTGACCACATAATCAATAGTGCAAAGTTGGTAGAACCTTTGCTGCTATTTAAATAAAATCATTAACCAAAGCAATAAACCCATGAATGCATAGATCTCTAAACGGTCCTAACACTTGCTTCATATTGAAGGGAAGAAAGGGACTTAAGTTTGGGGATTTTTTTCCCTCTCAGTTATATAAAAAGCTGCCAAATAAGATGATTTCATCCTTTTGTTCATCTCTCAAGCAACCCCAGGATTAGGCACAGATTACCGCAGGTGTCAGGCTTGGCTCCCGGGAAGCTGTGGGCAGCAGTGGAGGGGACTGCAGGTCATGTCACGCCTGGATTGCACTGGCAGTGTGATCTGGGAATCACAAGCATACGTTACACACCTCTGATGTTTCCATGAGCTTTGCACTGGCTCCCACAGCAAAAATCAAGTTGTCTTGATACACAAAGGCTGTGTCTGTGCTGCTAAATAAAGCAGGGCTAGGGAGCAAGCTGGCTGTTCAGGCTGCTTAGCTATTAGCTGTTAGCTCACACCTTGGCATGGCCTTGATACATGCTGGCTTCTCTCCCTCAGGGAGCTGCAGGATGCAGCTGGCCCTTGCTCTCAGCTGGCACTATCAGGGGTAGCACACTAGGTTTGTCTCCTTCTGCCCTGAGGGAGCCCACGATGCTCTCTCCAACATCTCTGCCCATGCAGTAGCAGCACAAAGCCTGGGTTCCTGCTAGGAAATCATCACCACTGAGGGCTGCAGACCCTCACAGTTCAGTGCCAAACACAGCAATGACAAAGCTGGAATGCCTTGTTTATGTCTTAGGTCTGTAGGAGCATCCACAAAGCTCAAGAGAGAGTCAGAGCTCAGTGTCATACAGCTCATAAGCCTGCGCCTTTCTGAGCCACAGAGCTAGAGAACAGCTCCTGGACCAGTTTGATTCAGCAATACAGGTACAGCTGCTCTGACTAGCGGTATAAATGTCTCAGTTGGAGACTACTTCTGCAAGGGCACACAAACTGGTCCAAGGTGGTGCATGGAGCCTTCTTATCCCACTTGAAAAGGTTTATGAAATTTGAATTTCTTTAACCTAGATTGGCCTTTCAGAGATCTGAAATGAATTTAATTTTCAGACACTGTTAATGATCAGCATTATGGAAACTAAAACCTTTTATAGAGTCTTAAACCAGGCATCTAGAAACTAAGGAGTCTCAACTCATAAGTTACTTTTGAAACTCCTGGCCTGAATTTCTGGCTCACTTGCTCTCTTCCCTTCCTATATGATACATCATTATGACATGTAAGAATTTCTCACTGCTGCACTTTCTCCAAGACCCTGAGTTCTTGCTCAGTTTAAAGGCGAATTACTCCCACTAATGGTACAGGGGTTTAATCAATGTAAATTTTCAGTACCAGTGCACTTGAAATGATAAGCAGACGACCAGATTTTCAGGGGTGGAGAAAAAAATCACACTGGCACTGGCACTTACTTCCTTGTACTTGCTGTCAAACTGACAGCAAAACAGTGCAATATTGTTTTGCACTCTTTTTGGGGGTGTGTCGGCTATGATGGATGTGAGCACATCCTAAGAACCCTGCTATGCTTCTGAGGCTACCTGTTTCTGCGGAGTGCTTTAGGAAGGCTGTGCTTTTAAAAGGCTGGTTAGAGGTATTTGAGAAAAGAGAAGATAATCCATTACTTTGGTCCCTTTAAGTCTTCTATTTATAGAATAGAAAAAACTTGTTTCTATTTACCAAAATTGTTTCTGTTTACCAAAGCCAGCCTTGCACTGTGAGCATCCCACCCACAGTTCAAGCTTTGTGGTCTTAACCCCTCAAATGAGACTTGTCCTGATTAGAGGCTCTCCTGCCACCTCCCCTCCTTTTCTTGCCTCTAGGGTCAGCTAAGCAGAAGTCATACCACAGCCCAGGAGAAAGGAAAAGATGAGGAGAAGTCTTCAGAAGCCAGCTGCATCAGGGCAGTTCACTGCTGCAAGGCAGCTCTCAAATCCCCTTCTCAGGTGTCTCTCACCCCGGGGCAGCATGTTTTTTTACAATTCATCCAGGACTTTTTTAGTCAAAAGATCAAATCTATAACTCAGATGTTAATTTAATGTACAATGTTAATGTAACCTGCAAGTATAATGGAGAAGTTCAAAGCCTGGACCCTGATCTGAAACATTTCATATGAATGCTTTTAGAGCCATAAGCAGACCATAAGCAGTCCTTCCCTACCAGTTCACAGATCTTTTTAAAATCTGACTGCAGCATCTGCTGGCATCGTTGTCTACGTATATGCAAGCTTTGTTTTTCATGCATATTCATGCAGTAGGTCATTTATACACAGCATAAACAATAACAGACCAAGGGCTAGATGGACCCCAACAGGACTAGGCTGAAAAAAAGATTTAGTGCTTTTAGTAACAATATTTTGTTGGCAATTTGACAGCTTTGACCTAAGCCAAGTGACAGCGATAGGTGATACACAGTATGCTGACAACTTATTACATAAAGTATCATGGTTGGCTGTCAAAAGCTTTCTTGGAATCCAGAAATATAGCTCTGGCCAATTTTTACGGCAGAGAAAATGTGTTCAGTAATTTCTACCCAGGCAGTTGTTGAGTGGGGAGGCTGAAAGACAGGACTGATGGAGAGTTATTCAATAACAACAAGTTGTCCACCTGCAATCGGGCAGGTTTATCCACATGGCTTTATATACTTCTTGGCAGTGACTCAGACATTATAGTACAGTCCAGACAGTTCCCTTTTTTTTTCTGGGAGAAAACATAATCCAAGCAAAATTAACATCCTACCTATTTCCCTTTTAATGTTGTCATGGGTTCAGCAGTAGCAGTCATTTTTCTCCTTAGTAGTTGGTGCAGCACTGTGTTTTTGACTTGTGGCC
>JANRGW010009147.1:6588-19843 GCA_024733675.1 Psilopsiagon aymara | reverse complement strand
CCCCCTTCTTTCCCCCGGGTCAATAAGAGCGACTCAAGCAACTTACAGGTTAAACCTCAGGAGAAATGACACCCTTTCTCCCTCCCACCACCCGAAGAGTGGTACCAAGCCTCTGATCCTGCATAAAAACACAAAGGTTACTGATCACACAGTTTAAGGTAGATTTCATATTTATTTAAATATTTATCAAGTACTCAAAAATGTATTACACTTGAGCATACAAAATGAATCCAGTTTCTAATCAGGATGATTGAAATCCTTGTATTAGACTTTTAACTTCGGTTGTTTGTTTTTTTTTATGTTCTCTGTACTGTTGAAATGGTTTGTCTCTATAGCTGAGCTTGCTCAGGGTGGGCTGGGATGGTGAGGAGGGAGGAAAAAGAAGGTTATGTTAAAAAAACATTAGAGTTTGGAGTAACTGTCATGCAAACCAACTTATCTTTGTCAGACTAAAAATCTCTGTATATTCCAGTCAAGGGGTTTTTAAAGCGAGCCTTTGTCTTGTGCTGGCCGGGAGCACCACGGAGCACTCAAAGCAAAAACAACCCTTTTTTTAATTTATTTTTTTTTTTAATACTTTTCCCCAAGAAATCACCCACATTTCTAGCTTTCACCACCCTCTCCCCCGCAAATTAAAAAAGGAAGAAAAGAGGGAGTGAAGAGAGGGAAGTCGACAGAAAATAAGGAACACTATTCGTGCAATTTCATAGCAATATCCCCATAACGTATACCTCCTGCAGCATTATTCAATCGTTTTGACAGCAGACACTGATAAATAATGGTCATACTTGACTTGTTAAGCAAAAAGCGTCCCTTTTTCAGGAGCTTACATTTAAAGTACAGGTCACTTCAACAATCTCAACAACGAGGCTTTGGTATACAGCACTTTCTTTTTTATTATTTTTAAAAAATAACAGAACTCAGGAAAAAGCCTGAGCTCACAGTTTTTTAGATGTCTTAACGTTATGTCAGATCATGCCTAGAGTAATATCACTTTTAAGGGCAAGGGATGGGGGGACAGGGACAAGAGAGCTTCTAACATTACCGATTGAAAGCTAAGGCATCCAAATAGCCCTGATATAGTTGTTGAAACGGAAATTTACAAGCCGGTCGTTAATACTTGCAATAAAATATCACACTCCTTTTATTCGCTAACGACCTGCTTTGCATGCAATATTTTATTTCAGGTATTTTAGCTGCTAACTTGCAAATATTTAAAAGAGGGAACTTTGTTCATTATTTAATATTAATATTCTTATCATTATTTTCTCTATTCTGAACGCTTATTTAGTGAAATAGTCCTGAAGATATAATAATTCTACATATGGCGCTTTTAGTTCACATAATATTTAAGAAAAAAAAAAAGACAAAATCCACATAGAATTAGACATATAATTCAAAGACCACGGTACAACCTTTCTTTTTTTTTTTTTTTTTTTTTCTTTTACTTCAGCAAACAAAAAATAGTCAAATGACATGAAAAGTGGCAAGTCTTCCGATAATAAATAATAAATTACTTTATAATTTTGCAATGCAAGAGCAAACAAAAAGGTTTTTTTTTTCTTTTTTCCTTTTGCTTTTTCTTATTTTTTTTTTTTTCTCTTTATTTTTAGAGAGTGAGAGAGAAAGGGAAAGAGAGAAAAACAAGTCGTTTTAACCAATGACTATACACGTCTTTGGGGGAGGGGAAGGTTCTTGAACGAACGCATTTCAAACACAATCCCGAGACGCTTTGTGGCAAAATAGAGGTATAACTTGTTGCAATGTTTTTATAAATTGGTTTTTAAAGAAGAATTCAAAAACTTATTTTTAAATCGCTTCAGACTTGATAAAGAGAGTGGATCTCAACCAAACAAAACCAAAACCCCGCTACAGTACATGCTAGAAGAGACCCAGGAAATATCCCCATGTTAAGAGTCAACTAAAAACAACATTGCAAACCAATGCAGCTCCACCTTCCTGTAATGAATCTTTCAACAATTCAGGGCTACGTCGTCTCTTTCTTGATGTTGGAAAACCTACTGGAGCTCCTTTTGGCAAGGCAATCACCAATATAGAAACAGCACCGTTCGGATTGGGAGAGACTGGATAGAAGGTCCCTCTACCTTGTTTTCTTCCTAAGATGTGCAGTCAAATGAGCAGGTAATTTTTTTTTTTTCACTTTTTTGTTTTGTTTTGTTTTCTTTTCTTTTTGTAAGCCACGAGTACAAATCCTTTGTGTTTTGAAAACGCCTTTTCAATCCTCCTCTGATCATTGAATAGCACGTTGTTTGTTGTTGGGTTTCTTTTTCTTTTTTTTTTTTTTTTTTTTTTTTTTTTTAAAGTGTTCTAGTAAGATCCCATGATTGTCTTCACAGTGTTGCTACCATATTACCTTGTCTTTTCAAACATGACTCCGTTCATTTCATGGAGCAGTTCCTTGCTAGGTTCATTACAGGGCTGTTAAATACTTTCCCCCCCTAAATTTCGGAGTCCCAACACGATCACTTTCCCACTCTCTCCAGCAGGGGTGAGGGTAAGGGCAGAAACAACAACAACAAATCTGAATGAATGTTCCTCATGCCTCAATAGGACTGGCTACCATGCTGTTGGGTGTATCTGGAAGCTGAGAAGACATTGATGCTACTTCACTTCCAGTAGAATTGGAACCCGGTCCTCCTTCTGAAAAATTAACCTGACAAAAAAAAAAAGAAAAAAAAAGAAAAAAAAAAGAAAAAAAAATTTGAAAAAAAGAGTTTTGCTACAAGTGTAACAATCAAAGATGAATACCAGGCAAAGAAGAATGCAAAAATAAATACACAGGCATGCAGCCAAACGGCCTGAGACATCTCCACAGGAGGCTGTGTCAGAGTTTGTTGCTTTGTTTAGCTTCCCCATTGACTTCACAGGAACCTTCTTCAGGCCTTTGGCCAAATCACGCAAAAAAAAAGCAGGTTAAAAAAATAACAATAAAAAATAAATATGAAAGTCTGAAAAATCAAGCAAGTAAGCAAACAAACTTATTAATGTGGTTTTCTTCCCTGTCTTCCTAGAGTGGCAATCCCAACAGGATGTTCTAGTCAATTATTTAAGAGTGCATGTGTTTTTTTGATGAGAAACTGAAAAATTACTTTTTTTCCTCTTTTGTGCACATGCTAAAATAAATGTGGAAGGAGCATCCAGGAGCAGAAAGCATTTGAAACAAGCCATCCTCTTTAATTTGTGATTTGAAGAGGGTGCTATCTCTTTTTAAAGAGAGTCAGTTTGATAAAAAAGGTCACACTTCTCCATCCTAAGGTGCCCCGCGGCTCCCGTAGGTTTGGGAGCAGGGGTGAGAAAAGGCGTGATTTGAAGGGTAGAGCTTTACTAATGCAAAAGCATTTCATTGGCACCTATTTAGCTGGCCGATCCTGTGACTAAGGTCTTCTTCAGATTAGAGACATGTTTTGAACAGTCTATGAACTGTCTGTTCCATCCACTGTTCTTTATTTTAACTCTTTTCAGTATCAGATATTATGTCCTATATATATATCAATCTTGACCTGTCTATCTAAAGATCTGTCTAGCAGTATGTTTGTGTATTTGGGCTATCCATCTTCCATCCTTTCCTGTCCTTCCTCTTTTCTTTTTTTTTACAACTACTCCATAGAGAAACTCACTGCATCAAAAGTTTTTAAGGTCGCCTATTCTTCCAAGGCATAATAAGTAGGGCAGCCAAAAGACATGATTTTTTCTTGTGTCTGCCTGACAGCTTGACTAAAGCAGAAAAACCTGTGGCTGCTCTAGAGGTAAGATGATGCAAATAGCCCTGCTGCTGTGCTAAATCTTCCCGAGAGAGCATAGTGTGCCAGGGGAGGGGAAGAAGGCTGCAAGCCACCGCTGGCCAAAAGAAAAGCAATCCTGCAAGAGTGGTTGGCACTGAAAAGGTCTGAAAACTATCCTAGATGTGACTACAAGCCTACATTTACCATTGCTTCATGTCAGAAAAATGCCCAGCAGATAAAAAAAGAGTCTATATGTTAATTTTTCATCATTAATTTTTGGTTTTTAAATCACTGAAAAACATAACTTATTAAGGATCCAGTTTTAATGCATTAAGGTGAAGAAATTGAAGTAAGGCTGAACTTCTGTCCTTAATTCACCCTGCTGGGCCTAGATGTTAGATTATATGGTCCCTTAAAAGCTGCCAAGTGACGCAGGCATGAGGAAGTGAGTTAAGAACAGAATTTATTCTAA
Organism: Psilopsiagon aymara; assembly: GCA_024733675.1. Lineage (NCBI taxonomy): Eukaryota > Metazoa > Chordata > Aves > Psittaciformes > Psittacidae > Psilopsiagon > Psilopsiagon aymara. The sequence goes on along the minus strand of JANRGW010009147.1, from coordinate 15,628 downwards.
GAGGTCTGTGGGTTTTTGTGCTTAAGGCAGTTTATTATATTGTTTGAATTTTTCACCTAAATATGTACTAACACTTCCTTTCCAAACAACATTTAATGTAAGCTATATGTATGTACATGTTTGTGTGCATATATGTATCTATAGCTGTACGAAGTTATATCTAGAGATATCTGCTTAAAACAAGGACTTCAAAGCTTTAATTAAGCTATTCATGTTGGTGTGAAAAGTACAGCGGCACAGGCTGTCATTGCAATCAACTGTTCAAAATCCACCCTACCTCCGAAAGGCAAAATTGGTCTGAAGTGGGGAAGGGCGAGTTTTAGAAAAGGCTTTCACCTTTGTGCCTACAATTCACACGTGAGGAATGTTTAGTAGTCTGGATCTCTCAGTTTTCAGGGGTGTGCTGGCTGAGTTAAGTCTCAGACCTACTTCAGGCCTTATCCATCTCTCTCTCACTTCAGCAAGAGCCCTGCTGTGCCCTGAGCTAGCTTTCACACGGAGACCTGTGAAATCAATCCAGTTCGCAGCGTTTACAGAGTGTCGTCATGCTCACCTTGCAATTTCAGGAAAACCCGGCTAGTATGGATGGCTCAGTTCTCTGAGGGTATCCGGCACCTTTAGGGAATCCCCCATTGTTCTGCCCCGGCTACCGGCTGGCCTGCTCTGGCTGGGAACAGACACTTACTAGTTGCTGAAAAGCAGGTTGGTCTATGTCACTCTGCAATGCGAAGTCGCTCAGTACTTTCCAGGGCGGCTGGTAACTCTGCACCTCCACCGGGTTCGCCTGTAAACCACCGTCATGCCTCTCCGGACTAGCAGCCACCATCGGAGTTCCTGTCATCCCCTGGATATTCTGTAAACAGCCCAGCAAAAGATGTTAATGAGCTTGGTTAACTTTATTGTATATAAGCGCTGAGTCAATAAACTGCTTTCTATCTTATCTATACAGTCGCTTGTATTTGCTTTGTTAATCTGCTGTGAATGTCTTACTCTATTCTACTCTAGGTCAGCCTATTCCTACCCGCTGGATTTATCACGGTGGAAGTTTACTTTATTTCCCTTTAATCCTCCCATTTCTCTCAAGGCATACCCCCTCCTCCCCTAGCTTTCTAAAACATGAGCATTCTCTATCTTGGCTGATGATGCACAAGAAACGGTTAATCATGCTGCCTTTCTATTTCGCACCCAGGCGGGTTTTGTTTTGCGTGACCTTAACTGTATTGCATAACCAAGGCACTGCAAACCTTGGGTACGTCTATCCAAAACACTAAAAAGAAAAAAAAAAAAAAAAAAAAAAAAAGAAACCCCAGCCCTCCCAGCACGCCCTGTGGTGCAAGCACTGTGTACAAAATAACTCCAAACCTCGACGAATATATTCTTCGGGAGAGGTAATAACATCGTATTTTATTGCATTCCAATAGGGTAAAATGAAACTCCTTAAATTCCACTTAAATCGTCAGTCTTATGAATTAATAGTCATTCTCAGGTCAGTTAATACTCACAGAGAGAAACATAGACTCTTCTTCAAGCAGATAACAACAACAATGGGGATGGGGGGAGGTAAAAATAAAAAAGTTGACTTAAAAGGGAAAGAGTCGGTTTGCTCTGCTGTACCCAGCACTTTCTGCTTTTTTGCACCACATGTTCATATGCCCGCAGAAAAGAACTGAATGTATTTCTTCACGATGGCTCTATATAGTTAAAGTAACCTGTAAACACGATGGTGATTCCAAAACCTTTGCACTGCATTTGTCTTTTGCGGCAGTAAATGCACTGGTAAACATACGTGTACATGTTGTAGCACATAAAGCGCTAAGAAAATACATCAAATTTCCCTTTCACTCATGGGCTTTACTTCTGGGTTTACTCCTGTGTAAAACCATTGAAGAGGGTAAAAGCATCATTTTCCCCTCAAGGACTGCTTTGCATTTGCAGTATAAATATTACACAAGGCTGTGCTTATTATATCCCTTAAGCTCTGCAGGTCGCAATTCATGCTGCAGAGAAGTTAGTCTAATCCTGTGCGTATCCTTAGCCCCACAAAATGACATGTGTTCGGTTGAGCAGCCTATACCGGTTTCTCGCTATGGTCTGTTTTAATTGCACTGACGACAGAAACAAGCGGATAATAGTTAAGGGCTATCATTTTCTTTGTTTTAAAGGAGCTCCCGCAAAATCAAAAACGTCAGACCGACCCCGGAGGCTGGCCGGGCTGAACACAACCCAGGCGTTTCTTCTCGGGAAGGGGGCAGTGCACGGCCAGAAGCTGAAGCCACTTACGGTTTTGTCATTGGGTTGCTGCTGCTGAAGTTGCTTCATCATAATGCTCCTTTTTTTGTCCTTGCACCGCTTGTTTTGAAACCAAACCCTGATGACCCTCGGGCTGAGGCCAGTCATTTCTACCAGTTGCTCCTTCATCAGGGCGTCAGGTCTGGGGTTGGCAGCGTAGCAGGTCCTCAATGTGTGAAGCTGCTTTTCATTAAGGACAGTCCGGACTCGGGTGGTCTTCTCGGGCTGCTTGTGGACGTGGGGTCGCAGAGCTGGCTGTCTGGCAGAGATAGGTTCTGCTGTAAGGGAAGGGGAAGGGAGGAACAGGATCCCCATGAGTAGAAAGCAGGGAGTCTGCAGAGGCTATGAACCTAAGCTGGTGGGACAGGGGGAGGCAAGGAAGTGGGGGGTGTGGTGAACCAGCTTTTCAAAGGCCATTTAAGCAGTCAGATCTATCGGAGCTCCTGCAGCCTCCTCTGCTTTATGCGCCGGTGGAGTGACAGGACTGACATTTCTGACTCCACAGATAACTAATTTGCAAAAACAAACCACCCCCCTAAAACCCTTAATGACAGAAGCTTGAACCTGTGTGAGACTTGACAGGAGAGGGTGAGTTCTCCAAGGTGTGAGTACGCTAGGGAAGGAGTGGGAGGGTTTTATGTATTTATTCCCAATCAAATTACCAAAACAGATTTTTCGCCTTAAAATTAATGAAAGAATACCTCTTATATTAATCATATTTTCTGTCTGCTTCTTGTGTACGGAACCTAGCTCATTTTAGCCAAAGGCCGAGATAACGTGCAACAGCTCCCGGCACTTTGATGCCACCAAATAGAAGCAGAACAAGCCAAATCCACTGCATCACGACCTTGGAGGAAAATCCTGCAAGAGCCCAGTATCTCAGAGCTTGGAAGACGGAGTCTATCTTAGAAAGTGGAGGTGCTAGATCAATTTATGTCAACTTGTGACAAATACTTGAAAAAAAAAAAAAAATAGGAAAGTTTTGCTAATTCTTTAAAAGGGGAGCAAGTCTAGCAAATTGTGGAAACAGCCAAGAAGTGCAAACCTACGGGTATGTACATCAAAATCTGAAAGTATTCGTGTGATTCTGATATTCTTATATGTATTGTGTAGCTGTAGCTATGTAGATGCAATTTGAGCTCCCCATCCCCTTAAACTCTAGTTAGCTAATATTCAGAAGTGTCCTCTTTGTACAGTCGAGTTCCGACTTTTTTGACTGTAACAATAAGTCAGCAAATGCGATAAAGACGATACGAAGCTTCAAATCTTAGCAGTGCTGTACTTGCCCTCACAGTATGCCTCTCAGAGACGTGCATAAACATGCTGTGGGGAGCACACACCATTTCTATACAATTCTGCCGTGATCTGCTACGGGATTATTTCTCCCTGTATATAGATCTGTCCCCTGGAAGTGGCTCAGAAGTGGCAAACGAGCCCGTTTAAACATAGCTATGTTTGCAAACAACTTTTCAAGTTGCAGCTACTCGCACAGCAATAGCCAAGCCAATCTTTTATTGTCCAGCCTATTTTGCCTCAGAAGCGTGCCCCTTCCTAAAGCTAAGCGTCTCTGAGTATCTGATGCACTCACCGAGAACTAAAAATGTAAGTAAAGTTGTAAGGTGGGGCTACTGTGAAGTTACAAGCTGAAATTCTCACCAATCACATAAAACGTTTCAGGAAGGCAGAGTCACTTTAAAAGGCAATTACCGAAGATTAGCTTGTTGACAGTTTTAAATTACAGCCTAAGTGCTCTCCTGTAGTAACGAAGTCTATCTCTCCTCGGTCCCTGCTTCCCCGGTGCTTAGTTCCGCACGCTCCGGAAGCGGAGGGCTCATTGCCTCAGACCTGCTCCCTGCAGCGGCTCGTCCCGCTCCAGCTTAGGCCACAGGGCTGACCCGAATGGGGTAGGGGGCATACACGGGACCCCCGCACCCTGTGAGAGGCCGGAGAGGGGGGGCTGGAGGATGGGGGGCGCGCCCCCCGCAGGTGGCTCCGCCTCACGCGCGCCGCATGAGCTGGCGTTGCTCACGGCCGCTGCTCACGGCCGCCTCTCCGCAGGCGCGCACGCCCGGGGCCGCCTTTCGGCGGTGTTAGGGGACTGGGTGCAAGCGGCGGCCCACTCCTTCCACAGCGGGGCCGGGCTGCTCTGAACCCCGCCGGGTCCCCGTGCGCCGGGTGTGGGGCGGTACCTGCCATCTGCAGCGGCCGGGCTGGATGCAGGGGGCTGAGCGGGTCCCCGGCTCCCAGGCTGGCTCGCTCCACCACGTCGTGGTCCGCCCTGCAGAAGAGGCCGTCCTCCCGCAGCGCGAATTCATCGCCGGGGATGAGCTGGCGGCTGCAGGCCACGCAGCGGAAACACTCGATGTGGTACACCTTGGCACGGGCGCGCATCACGAAGTCATTCTTGCTAAAGCCGATGCTGCACTTGGCGCACTTGATGCCGTATAACCTGAGTAGGGCCCAGCCCAGATAGAAGGAGAAGGGAAGGAAGGAGAGAGAGCACGGGAGGGGGAAGGGGGAGGGCAGGGAATAGATGGCGGGGAAGGAAGGAGAAAAAGAGAGAGGTTTTCACTCCAGCTCGTGGGCAGCCCCGTGGCCCCGCGGCCCCGCGTAGACGCGCCACACGCAGTCCACTAGTTAAACAAGCCTTAAAAATGCAGAAAACAGTAGAGGAAAAGAATAAATAGGATTTGTTTGCTGCCGGTACCTTGCCGTGAAAGGCGGTGAGGACTCGATCACACCGGTGTGTAAGGAGAGGGGGAAGGGAAGGGGCTGCTGAGCTGGAAGAAGAAACGGGTAGAAACAAAAAAGCGACCCTCTTCCTTCCCGAGGAGATGCTGAGGTCTCCTGCCCGCCCCAGCGCCCGGGCTGCAGCAGTCAACGGGCCGTCCCTGCCCTCTCCTTTCCTCCCTCCTTGCGGCAGGGGGACCTGATCTAGCCTGTCCCGGGGCTAAACCGAAACACCCGAGTACACCGGCTAAAGGCGAGGCTGGCGAAGCTGTCATCCACTCCTCACGCACAAACTTGCCAGTCTCACCTAAAGGTGTTTTTTTTTTTTTTGCAGGGAACCCACTCCAGACTTCGCTCTTAATGCGTACGGGGCTGCCGGCTGCTCAGCCCCTAGGACTTAGCAGCATGGGTGGCTCTGCCAGCGGCGTGGGCTCTTCCTCTTGTCCCACCTCACCAGGTCTACTTTACACACACATACCTTCTTAGATATACGCGTATACGCGCTCAAGTATATAGCAGTGAAACTCCCACCCGCTCCCCACCAGAAGGCATTTTAGGTGCCTTGGCTCTGCAGCCTGACCCTGCCTTAGCCCACTCGGGTCCGTCTACCCCCCGCCGACGAATCCCACCTTGCGCCGGGGCTTAAGCCCTCCGGCACGAGTGAAAGGGCAGTTTCTCGCTGACAGCCCCACGCCGCAAATAATGGGTTTCTGGCGTAAGCAGCGGGCTCCTTGTCTCCCGTGGAGGAGAGTGGAACAATTCACCCATCAGCAGATGAACACAAGAAAGGGCTCCAACTCGGGAGCCTAGAACTATAGAGTCCCTAGGCTCCCGCAGAGTGCTCCTCTGACGGACTCCTTGGCATTAGGTAACATTAACATCTTTCCGCAGATGTGCTGGTACACGCATGCATGCACGCACACGATCCACGGAACTGTGAAAGCTATTGCTAAAGCTGATCTAATATTAAACCCGTTTCCTCACTAGTGCACTTCCTTAGAGATAGCCTGTATTGCATGCATGTGGGTGCAGATGTATATTTACACACAACTTTAGCTGCTGACTCTATAGAGGTGTACAAATCTATATGTAGAGCTATGCATTTCCGAATTAAAGTTCTGATAAGAACCCCCTTCCCCCAAAAACCAGCTAAGCAGAAAAAGAACAGAGCGATCTCAGAGCGCATCGGTACAAAAGTTGGGGGGTACCCACATATCTGACAATTATAGATTGGGTCACGGTCTAATTCAAAGACGGCTTGCACATAATGTACATCTGAATTTTAAAATTGTAGCAAATTTAATGTTCTGAGTTTTAAATTTAAAGAGCTGGTTTGGTTTTTTTTGTTGGTTTGTTTTAAAAACAATTTCTCCTGCTGAGTTTAGCAGGGGGGAGGTAAGCACATCTCAGTACAAAACTTCCCCTTTCATTTGAAAGTAGTAAAAAGGCGATGTTCAAAAGCATAGCTCCAAAGTGCTTTTAAAAGTAAAGAAAGAAATAAAAATAAATAAATAAATAAATAAAAAGTGGTCTGTTTTTTATTATGATAAAACTTCGAGCAATTTTCACAACGGCTTGAACGAATGATCTGTTTATGAATTGTGCACTGGAGGAGTCAAGACTCAAGTGCTTTATTCAATCCAGGATTATAAAGGAACTAGAAAAGGTATCTTTGGCGAATAGATAGGTGCTAGGTCCCTAAACTTTCTGTAAAAAAATAAATACTATCCATACCTCAGTGTCAGGCAAAGTTCTGGTTTGGCAAACCCAGTAGGCGACACTGAAATGGATCAGCATGACCCAGGAGCACAAATAATAAACACACTCGAAATTCCTCCTTTGGTTTCTCTATAGTGTCAGGTTTGGCAACTCTCACATTTTATCAGTTACCAGATTTTAATGTGAGGAAGGAAGCGGTTTCATTATCTAAATATACCCAATTGTTAGGGAACAGATGATGGGCAATTTGATCTGCTCTGTCTAATTCATCAGTACAGATAAGATAAGAAAGAAAAGGCAGTCAGATATCACCAAAGGGGTTAATATTTAAAAAGATTAAATGTCAGTTATTTTAGCTAAGAAACATTTCGGTCTAGCTTTTAACCTCCCCATAAAAGGATCCTTCATTCTAAAGGAAACTTCGGTTTGTTTTTGTTTTTCTTTTGCCTTTTTGTTTTTGATAGGCCTGGGTTAAATAACGGGTTTTGTGTGTGTTGTGTTGTGGGGTTTTTTTTTGTTTTTGTTTTTGTTTTTTATTTTTTTTGTGTTTTTTTTTGTTTTTGTTTTTGTTTTTTTCCTTTTTCTCTGTGTATTTATTTTTATGGCTTACATGCTCTAAGGCCTTTCTTATGAATGCCTTTATGCCTTTGTAAAAACAGAGACACACGTTTCTCAGATTTTGTTAAAAAGCATTCAATTCAGTGTTGCACTTACTACCTACATACACTATTGGAAATTTACTGCATTACCTACGATTTCCCACTCTTAGAATCACAAGATGCATTGCCAAAGTCCTCGGGAGGGTCCCACATAGTCGCTAGCTCTTCCTGAAAGTTGGGGGTTTTATACAGGAATTTGTATTTGAATCTGCGGAACAAAAAACTTGACTCCTCTAACTTTTTTCCTTGCCTGTATATCTATAGCAAAATCACTTAGAAACATAACAGCTGTCGTTTCAGACTCTTCTCACAATTTTTCCTCTTTCTACCTTAGTCAGATTTAAGAAGTTAAATAAAAAATTAAAACCGGAAAATCACTGAAGAATTAAACAACGTAAATGGCGTACCTGATATAATCTCTTTTACAGTAGGTTTTGCCATCCCTAACAAAGCACGTACAGGTCTCGTCCAAATACTGATTACATTCTGCACACTTCAAACACGCCGCATGCCATTCCAAATCCGGAGAAACCCTCAGAATATACTGATCGTGAATTTGATTGCCGCAACCAACACATAGGGAAATCAGGCGTTTTTCTGAAATGAAAATAAATACATGATTGACTAGCTGCTTGCACTCCTACAGAGATAAACACACTTTTAGTGCCGTTCCCTTATAGGGAGTACTCTGGGAGCGTTGGTTTTCTTTTTTTTTTTTTTTTTGGTTTTGCTTTTTTTTTTTTTTGAGTATCACACTTTCGGATGGTAATTGAAGTGTGCCATCAAAACCATGCCTCGTTCAGAAAGGAGGCGGAACATATGCTAAAATGCAGATGTGAACAGTCTTAGGGGTGAAGGTTCTCATTTCGCAAGTCTTGCGCAGAATCAAAACTCCAAACTCCCTTGGTGTTTTATTTTCATTTTATTGTTTGCTTGTTTGCATGCCTTGCCTCACGGGGAAAGCACCTGTATGTTTAATTTCATTTTCAAGAGGCTGTGACTGGAAACAGTGGACTCATATCTCGCTGCTCTTTCCATTCAGCCCCGTGTCACCAAAGAGGGGGCTACAGGCTACTAGCAAGAATAAGCATCTTTACGGTTGTCACTTGCTCTCTTTTGCAAGTCTAAAGCTAATTCCCCTTCACGGAATAGGTGGTGGGTAGTCAGACATCCTCATCGCATTCTAAAACTAGGAGAATTGAAGGCTCCATGCTTGGAGTTCCCATTAAAACCCTGTCTGCTCCCCAAACTTTTAAAAGAGAGCAGGATCCCAGGCTATCAGCATACAAGGCTAAGAAGCTAAAACATAATAAGCATGCAGGCATGGCAACAAAGGCACCTTCTCTACCGTTCAAATGAACTTCAGCTCTTTAGCAGTTAGCCTGCCTGAGACGATTACAATAGACAGTACATTTATTCCAACAACGGTAAAAATTCCGCCTTACTTTTTGGTGGGTCTCCCATGTCTCCCATATCTGTAAGAGGGTGTAATGTCCACAGTGAAATGGTGTACGGTTTCGTTTTAAGACCCCAAAGTAGGTTTGAGAGCTGTCGCTAAAAATGAAAATAATAATAAAAAAATAATAATAAAAGTAGAAGTATTAACAACAAAAGAAAAAAAAAAAAAAAAAAAAAAAAAAAGA
>JANRGW010009146.1:0-19081 GCA_024733675.1 Psilopsiagon aymara | reverse complement strand
AAAACAGCATTCTCCTTGCAACCAGCACGGTGTTTTAGCGAAAAACACGTTCCCCAAGCAGATGCCACATTCTCCTCCAATGGGCGCTGAGGGGCGGGCACGCCGCGGGGGGCAGCCGACGCTGCGCGGGAGGCTCGCCCGGCCCGCGGAGGGGAGCGGTGAGCGGGAACCGGCCCTGCCGTGGGACACCCCGGCGGCGAGCACCCCGCTGTGGGAACCCCCGGTACGCCCTTCTCCTCATCGGTGCCTGGAGCGGAAGGAGGCGGAGGAGAAGGCCCAGCCCGCAGCTCAGTGACGGGGCTGCGTAACGGCGAGGGCAGCCTTGCTCCGTCCTGTTCCAGGTGGGAACAGAGGGGCAGTAAATGTCAATTTTCACGGGTCCCAGTGCCGGGATAGGGCAGATCCTGATTCTCCAGCCACATTAGTCATCACAAGCCAAGGGCTGAGCTATCGGCACAACTGGGCTGGGTTTAGAATTGAAGGGAGTTCGACTTCACTGAGTTATTTTCCAGCGGAACTCTTATTTATTGGCTTTTAAAATGACTTTAAAAGTCAAAGAGAAGTTTCTAAATTTGAAAATCGAGTTATCAGGGATTACGGACTGCTTTGCAGTATACCGTGTTCCTTTCTGTGCATGAGTAATGCACGGGACTGAAGAACTAAATTAATAAGTGTAAATTCTCACTAGTGCTTTCTGTGATGCCCCAACACTAAGAAGATTAAGAACCTTCCCCCCCCCAAAAAAAAAACACGTAACCAAACCCAAAATAAAACTTCAAGCCTCACGCTCTGAACAACAGCTCCATGCCATTTACCCTTCCTCTGTCACTGATTTATCAGCTTCCCCCTGAAACCAACAGCAAAATACCACCAATTTCTGAGAGGCCAGAGCAGCTCCTCAGCACAGCGCTCTGGCAGGCTGTTCTTAAAACCGATGTAACAAGATCACTTGGAAGGGAGATTTTAAACTCCAGCTGGCAGCTAAGTAATGTTAATTGCTGTCAAGTCCGCCACACAGTTACTGAGGTTTGTAACTTTAACTCAGGGGAGGGGTTAAATTGGAAACTGATTTACTAGGAAGGTGAGGCAAATTACTGGAGGTTTCTGAGATGGCATTCTCCTGACCAGGCTTTGTGAGTCTCTCCAGCAAATGCTTCAGAGTTGCTGTGATTTTGGGTGAGGTGTTTATAGTTGCCGTTAATAGATTAACAAACTAATAACATGGATCCTGTCTGAGAATGCATTTCTTTATATTTCTTGTCCAAGAGTTTGTTTTTACTCCTTTATTTGCCAGAAGGCTTGAGCCTTTGCTTTATTAAGAGAAGATCAGCTCATGTTTGAGTTGTACTTCACCATCAAGTGGACAGAAAAAGGACTAATTTCTTTCATTTTCAGTAAGGGCTGGGATCCTAAATTAATTAAGCTTCATTGTCTACTTCTGATAGTTGAGGGAATTGCGAGTAGGAGGGGAGAAGAATGCTATTTAAAAAAAAAGGCAACAAAAGGCATTCCATATCTCCAAGATGTTCACATTTTATCACACTGCTGGTCAGGTCCTGGCAAAATGCCAGCTGCTGGAGGGATACTTCTAATTTGAATGTGCATCACTATAAATAAAAAATGACGTGCTATGAGTCCAACCACTTATGTCTTCCAGACTGAGTAATAACTGCCTGCTGGTTAGGCTCATTAACAGTAAAAACAGTACCTGATCGGCTTTGTTTTCATCTCACTGAGCTGCAGTTGGGGCCACACTTTATATCCCCAGAGGCTGCATTTTAGGAACTCCTACTGTGTAGAAAATGTATGGAAACTGAAATCTATGTATATAATCAGGCTGGATGGTAAGAGAGCTCAGGAAGGATATTTGTGCCTTTCAGTGATTAAAAAAAAAGATATGGCAGCATTTCTAAGAGAGGGGACTCAGAGGGATTCCTTGAGGAAATTAGACATTGTTAAGAAATGGCTCCGAGTAAATAGACCGAAACCAAGACAGAGACAGCAAGTCTGAAATGGAAAATTGTGAACCGGGGGCAAGTTATACCACCAACCTCACTGCACTCTGCCAAGAGAGTTTCTACAATAGCATGGAGACAAGCTTCTTACCTGGGAGCAGGAGCCCCAGGGACGGACACTGCCTGGGTTTCTGCTCATTAGTGTACATGCTGGCATTTTGATTCAAGAGATTAATCTTAAATCGTGTGCAGGAGTGTCCCTGTGACATCTGTGGAGGGAAATACTGTGCCATCCTCTAACCCTTCTGTCAGCCTGCTCTATTACTCAAAAGGCTAGTGAACAAAATTGCTTCTTTTATTTAGCTAGCTCCCTCCCATATCCCTTATGTGTCTTCAGCACTATTTCATCTTACTTTACTGACAAAATACTATTGTCAGCATTGCGCTGTAATTGCAGAGTGCATTGTGATCTTAGACATGGGTCTTGCAAGTGTCTCTGCCTGGGCGGGCTCTGAAACCCACACAGGACCAACTTGACTTTGGCGGGGGTAGTCTTGTCTCATGAGCTCAGTTTTCATTTTTATTTTTCTATTTTTCTAGCTCTCATGGTTCAAATAAGAAAATTAAGGGTAGCCTCATGGATCATAAAGCAAAGGATGAACAAGAAAAACTTTCGGGGTAGATTCTGTTTATTTTGTTATCCTAAGAACATTTGGTCAATGGGATGATTTTTGAGGGGCTCAGTCTGAGTGCTAAGAAGTGGAAACTGCTGTCTTCTGTCCTGACATATATCAACAGACTTACTGTTTTCTGCCACATTTTACATTGTGTGAGGCAGAAAAAGCCCAGCTTGAATTTCAGGTTTTGACCATCCTTGTGCATTCCTCATGTGAGCCAACTTCTTTGAGAAGGCTGGCCTCTGTCCTGATGGAAGTGCTCATTAGGTTCAGCACCCAGTGCTAGCAAGAGAGAGTGTTGAACATTTTTAAAAAGGTGTATTTGAGAGCAGGATCACTTGCTGACTATAAATAACAGTGTGAACATGCTGCTGTCGGGGTTTTCTTCTGAAAGGAGTAGATTTTTGAGGCAGCTTGCAAGGGTTTTTCCTTTCCACTTTTCTGAAATCAAAATTGAAGCACTCTTTTTCTCCCCAGATAATGCACTGCCTTGGGAAAATGCTTCATACGCTCTCAGGGTGTGCACTTGACTACTATCACAAATGCTGAAGGCAGGAGTTTGCATTTTCAGACGTGCATATCCCTATCCCTGTGTATCACTAAATATGCTCTTGTATGCTGAAATTATCCTGATTTTTTCCTCCCTGCCTTCTTTTCCTCCTTTCTTTCTTTCTTCCTCTTCTCCTTTCTTCTTTTCTTCATTTCCCTCTTTTCTTTCTGTCTCTCTCCTGCTTCTGTTCTTCCTTTCTCTCTCTCTCCCTTACTCCCCTTTTCCCTCTTTCTCTTTTTCTCTCTTTCCCTATCTTTCACACAGCATGCTAATGATTTAGGGAAAGTTGCTATGAAGATTCCTCTTCCTTTTGTTAAAAAAAGAGACCAAACCCCCCATTTGTTTGTATGTCTGTGTTTCTTCCATTGCCCATCTTTCCCTCCTGATTCTCACCTTTCCTATCTTTTCTTCTACACATCTCTCTCTTATGACTTTACTTCTTCCTCTGTCATCTTCTCCTCTTGTATTCCTGCAGCACAAACTTCCTCACGTTTGTTACTCGGATTTCATAAGGGGGCTGTGCTACATGCTAAAGTGAAATCTGCATATAACTTTTACAAAGTTGTATCCTCATTCTAAAAAGGCCTGATCCATTTCTTGCCAAAGGCAAAGGAAATCTGACTTCAGACAGATAAGGTTAGACTCTAAAATACCAAGAACTTTTTAGAGAGTGATTGGTAATGGATATTGAAGATGTCCAAGACTCATCAGGCAGAGTTGGGTCTTTCCTCTATATTGCTGCATGAAAAGTTACAGTGCTTTTAAATGTCACAGCTGGTACATGTCTTGACACCGCACTCTTCACTGCCTGCAGGGGCTCCCTGCCTTGATGAGACTGATTCTGGAACTCTGTTATCACAGAACCACAGAACAGCTGAGGCTGTAGGGGACCTCCAGAGGTCATCCTGTCCAACCCCTCTGCTCATGCAAGGCCATCTACTTCAGTTGGTTTCTCAGGACCATGTCCAGACAGCTTTTTCATTATTCTCAGTGCTAAGTTGCTACAACAGGACATAAAATAGAGAAGCCCTTGCATAATTGAGTCCTAACAAAGCACACTGCAAGTGGTCCTAGTAGAACACAGATGTATTACTGATCCTATCTTAGCGAAGAAGAATGTCACATCTGTGTGTCATGCATTTTGACAAAGAACTGCCAAAGACTGCACATTGAGTTACATGGACCTTTGGCTAGAACCAGCAGAGAGAATTGCATTTATTTTGGTAAATGGTCAGCATTACCTTTAGAGGTTTGACCTCAAATATATTCAGGTTTGGATGGAAAATGGTGAAAAAGTAGAGCTCAGCTATCCTGAATGTGAAGATAAAGCAAAGAAACTTGACCCCTAATGCTGAGTGTTTTATGTTTTCTGCTGCAGTGCAGGACTGTTCAGGGTGCTCAGTGCAGTAGAGGATTAAGTCCTATGTGCAATAAAATTGAAACTGAAGCTAGAAAGTAAAAGTGGGCATAACACCAGGGTTGCCTAATTCTGCCAGTGGTTAAAAGGAACAGCTAGCACTAGAAGCTGCTGAGTGCTTCACATTGTCATATATTTATTAAAAACATATAAAAAGAAAGATTAACAAAACCCAGAGTAATATAAAACCCCCTCACTCTTTTTCTTCCAATTGCAGGTTTTCCTATCAGTTTTATAAAGGGCTTACAGGATGGTGAATATTCAATCTGCTGAGAATACTTTTGAGCAGAATGTCTGGCTGGGGACACCATTGTTTGTAAATTCAGGCTCTCTATTTTCATATATAAATCTATGCCTTCTGTTTTACCACACACAGAATATTCTTAAAGTGCTTTTTGATCTTTGTTTTTATTGTCTTCAGCTAATGGTAATAATAAACTCTCCTTGTGTTAGAAAGTTTTTTATAAACCACAAAACTTAAAGATGGCTACAAATGCATTAAAAAAAATCCAATTTTTTTTTTCAAAAATGTCCTTTTCCTTCCTTGAGTTTTTGTTTTCACTGTATTAATTGTAAACGTAGTATTTCCAAATGTTTACATATGAGGACTAACATAAAACTGAGGACTTTATTCTTCTCCCAGTGAATCCAGTGGCAAATCATCTCCAAATTCCAGTAAAGCTAGAATGGACAGACTTTTACAGTTTTAGTATGAAAAAACAAACAACATTCTGACAAGTCTCAAAGCCTGAAAACAAGTCTGAAAGCAATTTGGCAGAACAGGATGCCTTACGATTTTCCTGAAGGAATGTTTGTAACTAATTATTCACCAGCTCATCGCCATACCTCTAATGCTCATGAAAACCTATTCCCCACACCAGCCTGGGAGCTGCAGCAGGCAGTTTTGGGAAGAGGGTTTTCTTTGGGTTTGAGTTGTGAATGTGCAGCTCAGCACTTCAGGTAGGCAGCACCTAAGAGGAAATGCATCATTTTCTGTGTGATATGTAACAAGCATCATACCTCACCTCCTCTGTGCAGCTGGATGCAGCCGTCCCAGTACCAAGATCACAGAGAATCTTTATCTGGAAAGGGTCCCTCTGTTTGCCCCCTTTTTAATTCTCCCCTTTTAAAAGCTGGTGTTTCCAAGAACTGAGTTGAAAGGCTGAGACAGACTTTCATTTTTAATAACTGAGCTTCAGGTTCCCTGGGGAAAAAATGTCCTCCACTGGAGACAAGAAGGTCTTATGTCACCCAAATTCTTTACTTATTAAAGAGATAGATGAGATCCTCTTACAAAACTACAGTAAAGTCTTTGCTTAAATCTGGAGAGGTGTTTGGTGTTTCTTTCTCATAATATCTGGTTCATTTTTATGGTCCCCTTATGAAAATCCCGCAGGTCACCCACTGCCAGGACTGACAGAGCTGCAGAGGGCAGGGAAATATGGAGGTGATACCGACATTTCAGCCCTGCCGGAGGCACAATGCTGCAGTGGGAGCCACTCACTTGGCTTGTGCTTCAGGTTTTACAGATGTATGGTATGGACAATACTGTGGTAGAAAGCATACTGAGTTCCTTCAAAAGGTGCCAGCAGGTGGCAACTAGTATTTTTGTCTGTTCTGTTAAAGGGATGCTGTCTTCCACCAAACTCCCATCCTCCCTCCCTGCCCCATGCTGAGGGCATGCGGAGGCAGAGCAGATTGACACATGTGGAAAACTGAGAACATGAAACTTTCTGGACCAGTTTTCATTATTTGCTTCCAATTATTTAAATTATCTATTTTTGTGAAAAGAAAAGGAAAATCGGAAGCTTGCTCACTGAAAATGGAGTGGTCTGGAGCAAAAAACCCAGTGAAGTGCAAGAGTTGTATCCTCTTCTCTTATGCGAGACAAACACAATGGCTTAAAAAAATTCCATGGAAAAAGCAATATGCAGTTGAATAAATAGCACACTTTGTGTCAAAAAACCACTTTATTGGAAAGTATCAAACCCTGAATGTCCATCTTTTCAAATGTCTGTGTCTATCTTGGGTACAGGAGTCCTGCCTGGGCATTGCCACACATTTTAAAATCTTGTCTAGAACTTCAGGTTAGAGGAAAAGTTAGTAGGAAAACACTGGAGAAATCAAAATACAGAGGTTGAAAGTTGATCAGGTACCCACAAACTTGGGCAATTAAAGCTTTCACGAGGGTTTCACATAGACAGCAGGCGAACTGCTGGGTTCAGAGGAATAGCAAGAGGGGAAGGGGAAGGAGGGGAAAGAAGACAGGTCGAGCAGAGCCAGGCAGCTGGCTGAGAGCTGTGGGTCCCTCCTGTCAGTGGCTGCAGTGCTTGGGGCACTGGGGAGCTCTAAGGCAACCTCAGGCAGTGCTCTGCCTCTCTGTGTTTATGACTTGGGGTTGGCTTGTTCCCCCTTGGGGAAGTACCCTGCTTTCCCCGCTGGCACTGCACAGCCTCCCACCTGACCTGACTCATCACTGCCCTTCCCAGGGGACTAGCCAGAAGGACTATTTCTGATTAAAACAGCTTTCATATTTTTTTTTCTCTTTCATTATAGTTTCCTGCTATATTTTCTTTCCCATATCTCTACTTCTGTCTGCTGGTCCTGTCTCCCCTCTTGTCTTTTCTTCATCTCATTTCTTTTGCTGTTCCATCAGTCCATTTGCCTTCTACCACCTGGTCTCATTTTTCATTTCTTTTTCTTTTACTCTCTCCTTCCAGGGAAAGGGATCACTGACTCTGGTCCCCAGCACCACAGTGGAGAGTTACTAGTGTTACTAGCTGTAGTTAGTGCTTTCTGTTGTCAAAGGACTTAACAAATAGTATTGTTATGGTAACGGAGAGACGCAGACAAGCCAGTGTCTGACCTACTTTACTGACAGGGAAGCTGAGATAGCTACACCTCATCTGCCTGCCTAATGACTTGTAGTATCCAGTCCAAGATGCTCCTTGGCCTCCCAGAATCAAGGGGTGGGTTTGACAACGGTGTTATTTCTATGTGTGTATTCCTTCAAACACCTATTACTTCAGGATCTCACGCTAGATGATATGTCTGCCCAAGGACATCTGGCAGCACTGACATAAGAGTCCTTTGCTGAAGGCTGACTGAGAAGTGAGGTTCAAACGCAGGCGGCACTGGAATTGCCCCTTTCTCAGACACAAGGGGTGGCTCCTTTACAGAGCTGGCTTGGTGGCCTGCAGATCCAAACTGCTGAGTCACACCATAGTGTTTTGGGCTTTTTGTAAAGCACGAGACTATTTTTGCAGGGAAATCACAATGGGGGGATATGGCAGCTCCCGTGCAGGGCCCCCCGGGGATCACCAGGTCCCTGCAGAGCAGTGCTCACCTTTGTGTGGTGTGGGGCTCAAGGAAGCCCACACAGCCCCGCTCCAGAATAAGCAGCTTGCTTCAATATTTCCTTTCAATTCACTTCAGGCACTTAGGGAAGGGGTGGATTACAATATAGGAGAAAGGTTACATCTCATGCCTTTTTGTGTATTGCTGTGCTGCGATAGCAATTTTTGAAAGGGTATTTGCCTCCACATGCGCACATAGGCTGTGTGTTAGGTGGTTCTCTCAGTGCTCCCAATCCCCCTTCCTAAGCTTCTACTGAAATCAGCAGATTTCTGCATGCAAGCTCCAATCCTTATTAATTTATCTTCTTTTACAGCAGATAACACTTGGAAAGTGGGGAAAACTTTGGAAGTCTTTCTGAAGAATTACAAGTAAATCCAATGGTTAAGTGAAAGTAAAGTTAGATCGGGCATGAGCAGAAGGCAGAACAAAGGAGTGAGAGATAGCTTGAAATGAATCTGTAGGGGATCTTAGGCAAATCACCTTGCCTGGCTCAGTACTCATAGTTTCTGTTACTAAAATAAAGATACAGTTTTAAGCATCACCTTTATAACTTTTTGAGATCTGAAGAGAAAGCGTATTAAAGAAGTGAAGAGGATTATTACACACTATAGGGAAGGTATCTTCTCTTACTGTGAAATCTAGCTCTAGATTATATGCATGTTTATCTCAGTTTTATGCCCACATAACACTACTAGCTTAAGGGAATTTAATATTAAGCTATGCTTACTGAAGAATGGAGGTCATGGACTTAGGTTTTGTCAATAAATTCCATGCCATAATAATGTCTCAGTTTATCCATTTCACAAAAAAAGTCTCTCCTCAACCTGTAAAATCTTTATACAGAAACATTGCCTAAATTTCAGCAGCATGTGAGTTTCTAAGCACAAACAGTCCAACAGCAGTTGTTGCAGTCCAAATCTATCTTTCAGTAATGTTCTCTCGAAGTCTAGTGTTTTGTTCAGTCCCAGATTTAGGAGTATCCTGCAAGTGATTCTGCATGTATTTAATGTATTAAAATGACAAAACAAACATGATACAGCCATGCTGATCCACTTGCATAGTGTATTTCTGCTAGTATGAAAGCTTGCAAAAGATCAATTTGAAGCTCTTGTATTTGACTATACATGAAAAGTAGATAATTAGAAGATAACTGGAAGTTAGGTAACTACTAGAAGTTAACTACTAGATAAGACAGATAACTGTGTTTTTCTGAGTACTTACTGAAGAAATCTGACTAGGCGACCTACTGGAATAAAAATAATATGGTCTTTGACATCGAGCACCCTACCTGCGCATTAACAGAATACACCTCAACATGGAAAAGAGGGAATTTGAGGAAGAAAATCCCACTGGAATATTTCAACTAAAAGTCACCTCAGCTAAAAATTGGAAAATTGGAATTGGAAAGTTTCAATTAAAAATCACTCGTAGCTATTGTCAGATGACATTGTATTCAAAGAACAAAGGCTAATTGTCCTTGCATTGTTTTGTTATGAATGCCTCTCTGCCATTCAGCACTCACAGGGCTGAGGGAGGGCTGTCACCAGTCCTGCACAGAGAGAAAGGGATTTGATGTTTGATGAGCAAGTGCCCTCCAGCATGAGTCAGGGGGCTTGAAGGACCCCCAAGGGAAACTAAAGAAACAGACATCCCAGTTCACGGGTTGAAGGTGGATTGGCATGTGCCTGGTAGAAGCCTCCTAACTACAAGGAACATGCTTACACGAGGGATAAGCAGGAGCTGTAAAAACAAACATAACTACAGGCAGGCACATTAAGCCAAATTCACCCCTAGTAAACACTGCCTAGTTTACACTGCAGGGGTGAGTTTGGCTCAGTGTGTGAACTTATCTAAGGCTGGAGCTATGATATCTAATATGTAGGGATATTAACACTGTATGTACTTGCAGCCTTTCTCTTATAAAAGGATCAGCAGATGAATTCAGTCTGGCATAGAGAAGTCAGGATTCCCTGGAATCACGTACGTGCTGTGTGGCACAAACTATATATAGAAAGTAAACCTAGGCAGCAGGGCAGTGGGGGCAGGGGAAGCTTTGGCCCCGATCCATTACACCTGGCCTTTCTCACGCACTATCAATGTTTCATGTTGTTTTCCTCCAGTGTCTCCTGCAGTCTTTGTTCCACTCAGGCCAGCGCTGACCAGCAGCCTCCCGGCCCGGCGAGCAGCGAGCCCCGGCTGCCGGCAGCCTCCCTTTTGCTGCTCTTGCAACTTCTAATGAGCCGTCAATCAACGGCCTTGTTTCTTCGAAGCTTATCTCGCGACTGCTGAGAGGGGCCAGGACTAGGGATAATGTGCAAGCCGGGGGAAAAGACACCAGCAGCATATTTAAAGTGCTTTTTCAGTTTTACAACCAGGATTTCTCTCCAAATTATTGTCACATTCGGGCTCTCACCATAATAAGACTCACTCGGGATTACAGCATATAAACAAACTGGTACTTTAGTATGAAGGAAGAGCAGTAATCTCTATGCCTTATCAAAGCCATCAGATAAACAGGACAAATTACTTTGCATCAGACTGGCTGGCATGTCACCCTCTTTGGCAGGAAGAAAGGAAGTTAATTTCTAGAGATGAGTCAAAAGTGGAACCATATTGCTAACCTACAAAAGCTTGGGAGGGTTGATTACGAAGCACGGTCTAGTTCTCCTTTATATATGTCTTTATTGTGTTCATAACTCAGCTTTGCTACAGACCCATGAGGAAAAGTGAAAGAGACTGAAGAGAGCTCTGGTGCGCTGTGAGGCAGATGAACCCAGAGCTGCTGTTTGAGGCACAGGGTCCCTGGTTTGGCTCAGACTCTTCAGCAGAGGTTTGCAAGGCAGAGTCTCAATGGCAGAGCCTGGCCACTCTTTTCTGCAGGGAGACGAGATGGACTGTTTGAAAGCATCACTAAAACATCTCACCTGAACTAAGGTGGCACTGCACACATGTGGAGTTATTTCACTTGGAGTGCAAAAACCTGAAGGGACCTTCCCAGTAATTCATTTGAATTCTGAAGCAAGCCCCTCTTTGTATCTTACTTAGTGACACCTTTTTAACCTTTTTCAGTGCTGTCCCTGAGAGAGATGACTGAGAATTAAACTGAAGGCCCACCAATTAATGGTGGTTAACCAAGCAGCTTAGTTTTATATCTAGATGAAGATGCATGTGCCACTTTAATTTCAGAATAAAATGAGAAAAAAACACTCATATTTCAGAGCAGCAGAAGAAGACAAGTGAGAAATTTTTTACAAGTTGTTGTAGCAGAATCAAGCTGTGGGGTTTGTTGGGGTTTCTTAGGGGGGGGAGAGGGAGGTATTTTATTTAATATCTTATTTTCCTGAAAGAGTTTTAACATAATAAACAATTCCCACCTCTGAATCCAGGCTAACCCTAATTCTCTATTACTTTGACCTTGTAGGACAAATCTTCTAAACCCTCCTGCCCCATTCCATCTCCATGTAGCATGTCTGTCTCCCCAGCACCTCTGTGCAGTGAGAAAATGCTCCACATTTTACAATGGCAAGAAAGTGATGCCCAGGGAAGTCTGTGTCAGGCGAGGGACCATGCAGGCAGCTGGCACCGCTCATCCTTCACTGCCCTTTACACCTTTACGAAGTCAGCTGCCATTCCAGTCTGACAACATTTTCTACTCACTTCAGATGTTTTTGTGCACCAGGGTTAAATGCCAGATAGTCTTATAAACAGCTGAACCACACTGTCAATTTAAACAATTCACTGTGAGCCTCAAGATATCTAGTGGTTTCTGGCATGCCTGGCTCATGGACCAAAATATTATTTCTAACCATGGTGATAAAGGACAAAAGCTTGAAGGCAAGAGTCTCAGCACTGAAATGCAGGAAGTCAGGTAGATTACTTCTACGTACTTATTACTTTTTAAACACGTGTTTTTAAAGCAAACTCTTGCCTTTTGTGGCCTGGTTCATGATTGCTAGGTATTCGGTGTTGGTAGGACTGATACTCCCTCATACAACCACAGCAAAAACATACTGTTAGCAAAGCTGGTGCTGTGATTCAGCTAGAACGCCAGGAGATGGCCAGAGAGGAGGTAGAAGGAGACAGGGAGGTTATGTGATCAGTTGGTTGTGCAGTAGTACACAAATACAAAGTGTTACAACGGAGTTTGCATGATGTATAATCTGAACAAGGCTGACTGGGGGCAGAGGCTTAGAACGGATGGAAATTTCAGAAAACTGTTCCATTTTTCTCATATGTGCCTTTGTTCAACATGCACCCTACTTACAGGTGTCCTGGAAGGAACGTGAGCAAGGGCTTTGCACAGCCTGGCTGCCTACGAGGCACGATGGCTTTCACAGGCTCTGCATTGCAGGCAGGCTCTTGTTACACCACGGCTATCCTACAGACTCTGCAGGAGCTGTGAGGCAGATGTGCAGCGCCAGGATTCAAGGATGCCACTTTGTTTCTTGACGTTTCCTTGGTGAGAGGGCTAAACACCAGCCATGACACACAGGGCCTGCCGCTGTCTCTCCTTCCAGCCTTGCTTTTGAGTGAAACTGGTTACAGCTTCCCTGGTTTGCGCCTTGCTCTAATAAATTAGTTCCAATGTCAAGCACTTCCCTGATGATCCTGTTACTTGTGTCCAAGTCGATGACTGCTTTTAGGGAATAACTCAGGGTTTGTGAATCCCCATTGTCCATAGGCAAATAACTAAGTCCTAAGGACTTAGTAAAGCTCCACACATGCCCCAGCCTTCCCAATTGCCTTCAGTATTCCCCTACTCAGCACCCCAGCTGCTGTAAATCTCATTCCAGAAATCAGCTGTTCCAGGGTGTTGGCCATCTAATTGGGGCTCACAAACCCAAAAGCAAATGCCTATAAAGCAGCTGTGGAGATGTTTGGCAAAACCAAGCTTTACTCTGTCTGGCCTTTGGTGTATTAAAATGCCCCCCCCTTTTTTTTTCTTCCCCAGTTTATAAATAGTAGCTGCTTTTAGATAGTATAACAATACCTTCCAATGCAGACAAAAGCCAGGCAATGCTATTAGCACTGTTGCAGCTGATGCCAGTTTGCCCTTTTTTATCCTACAAAGCTCTGTAGGATTTGAACACAGTTGAAAGCTCTATGATGTACTGTGTTGCTGACCCTGTCTGACCTAGCAGTCTGGTGTAAAACTAACCACATGCTCCCCCACACATGCTGGCTATGAGCAGGACAATGCAGCTTTTCCAGGTGACTCTGGCCAAATCCCTCTGAAACCCCCTCCCTACAACCTGTCTTGCAGGTCATGTGCGTGCAACAGTGGCAGGTCCTGATTCTTAATAATTGATTGTGTACAGGCACCACAGGGGTCATTCAGCTGCTGGGTCTTGTACGCAGTCCCAGCAGCTGTTCCCCATTTCCAGCAAAGCAAAGGAATTTTCTGTGGGCAAAGCATGGCCCTTGGGCTGCCAGTCAGAGCACCCTTTTTTAGGTGAAATCTGAGACTTTCTGGGACTACAGTGGAAAATCCCTTTATCTAACATCATATTTAATTAGTCTATCACGTAAGTCCTACTAGTCCAGACAGACTCTCTGACCATTTGTATATTTAGAATCCCCAGATGTGGCCTGCCAGCTGAGCTGCACAGATCTGGCTGCTGCTCACTGGGTCCCAGTACAGTGGTGCCAGTCATTGCTATTCCTTGAGGTGCTCTGAGGTGAGCAAGATTGGAGTGCTTCTGACATGTCATAAGCAGCCAACAGCAGCCCTAAGAGCAGGCTTTGAAGAGTTTGGTTTGTATTCTCAGGGTCAAGGAGAGTAAATCCTTCAGCACAGCTTTGCAGATACATGATCCTCATGTTTTTGAAACAGAAAACACTGTATTCTAAACCTACAGAATATCACTGCCCCAAAGCTCAGGTGTGGGTCCCAAGGTCCCAGAACCTGAGGGACAGAGACCTGGAGTTTAATTGCTAAATCATGTTTAATTAATTGCCAAATCTTGTTTAATTGCCAAATCAATTTAAATGGTGCAAGTCTCTCCCAATGTGCTTTTCTAAAACTGTGCTTGGGGTTGCTACTGACACAGATTTCATTTTCAAAAGGATAGGATCAAGAACCCCACTTCAGGTAAATAGATGTCAACTCCTGAGACCTTTCTCAGTGGTTAGAGGAGAGCATGTCTTATTTAAAAGAAAAGTGAGAGAGAGAGGCTGTCTGAGTGGCAGGTAGCACGCTGCAGCCCCATGTGAATTATTGAAGTGGAATCTGGAATGCACACCACCGCGACGGGGACTTCTTGAGACCACGTCTCGCCGGAAGAACTGACTCTTACTGGAGGGGTAATGGAGAAGTCGCTGGCTGAAACCTCTGTAGTCTTGGCCTGAGGTGGAACAGAGATGCCAGGGTCAGAAGAGGCACCCCTCGTAACACAAAGTATATGTGATTTGAAAACTAGGCACTAGTCCAGGGACTGAGCGCGAGCTCGCAAACTGATCATTCAGTGATGCTAAGGGCAGCCAGATGCTTCCTCCTGAAAAAAGGATGCTAGGATTTCCAAAAGTGTTGCCACAGCATATGAGAGGCTCTAGAAACCTCCTTTTACTCACTCCACCATTGAACATCCCTGAGCAGAGCCAGCTGACATCATACTAGAAATACTTTCATTCTTTGGCAGTGCAGCTGTAAATGGTAGAGACAGCAGCGCAGCATCACCAGTGTCAGAGACAGCATCACCAGAGACATACAGCTGACTAGTGCCAGCACAGCATCACCAGCGTCAGCACAGCATCACCAGAGACATACAGCTGCACTGGCTGAAAACTTCTTCAAGTAACTAGTGACGTTGCTGCTGTGCTGACTCAGTGTAGGGGGATGTTTCTTCACTCTACTGTAGGCATTGCCTCTATGGTGTGCTGATCTCCAAGGTGGAGATACTCGTCTCAAGAAGGAGCTTCAAGAGATATTTGTGATGTGCAAGGTTTCCTTTTTGTTCAAGAAAACAGTGGACGTCCTTGCAAGCACCCTCTTCTGCACATGCTGTCCTTCACCAGGCATGCTAAGCGGCCTAGATTCTGAGCTGAGCGCAGGGCAGTTTGAGTCTCACACCCAGAGCATGACTCTCGTTGCCAGCTTTCAGGCACTGTGGTTGAAATGTACTGAACTCAGAACCAAAGAACAAAACTCTTTTCACACTTCTCATCACGGGAAGGGTCTTTGATCCAGCAGGGGTAGAAAACCAGGAAGAAAGTAGTCCCAGAAAGGCCATAGAAACTGTACCATATCATCTAATCGTTTTGTTAGAGCTAGTGCAAATGGTCTGTCAGAATACAGGGGGAACGGGACAGAGGAGAAGGATGACCTGGGATGATTCTCTATGAAAGTGCTTGAATTTTTTGCCTAATACTGTGTCTTCATGTGGAAGATCTGATTCTCCATCTTTTACCCACGGCTTTCCCCAAAATGCTTCCAAGCATTTCAGCAAAAACAATTCCTATGACAGCTTCTGTGAAAGTTTTGATGGAGGCTAATTATGCTTTTCTAACTATTGATCAAAATTAGATGGCAAGTATAACCACTGAGACAAAGATTTAAATCCCAATAGAGCAGCATTCTTTCAAATTTACTTAATGCTGACAGTCTACTGACTACTTGTGCTCTGTAGAATCTATTCATTGAGACAGAATATGTTTCAAAGCCTTTCCAAGGCATAGGATTAGATCACAAAACATTGTCAAATTCAATCTGTTAGCAGGAGTATTCGTTGCAAACTTCACAGCTCTCTAATCAGAGAATCATGGGAATTAGAATAATCGTTCTTACTAATTTTAAAAAGGGATAGCATTTTTGCCAATGAACTTTGGAAGTTTCATATATACGAATTTGAATTTTGCTCCATACTCCTCTTTAAACACAGTTTTCCCACAGTCACTGCAGGCAAACATGCAAAAAGATCCAGAAATATTATACTTATCGAGACCCAGACTGCCGCCTCTTGGGAATAGAGAAGAGTTAAATGGGATGGAGGAAAGTGTCAGTATAGCTACAATTATAGGGGGAGAGAATGGTTTATTTAGTTGCTTCTCAATGACCTTTCTTAGGTGTTTCTAGGATGCTCATCACATTAGTATCTGAGCTCCATCTCAACTGTCTGGAAGTTAGTAACAGAAAACTGCTATTTGATCTCACTCCTTTATCTAATCTCATCTATCAAGAGTATGCTCAGCAGCTGGGTATCTGAGCACCTCAGAGAAATTACATGAAGTCAACAACCTTCTTTGGCATCTCCATTTTGTATTGGAAAAAAAGCAGTGCTTACAAGCAAGGAAATCCAGATCAGTACTGTGCGATTCAGCTACATGCACCCACAGGGAATGTGCAGAGGACAAATAGGGGGAGCAGACCTGTTGTGGATAAAAGAAGCTCCACTTTCTGTGGAAGTCTTCCAATAGCCACATCATAACCACTCATTAATTATAACCCAGCTGATACAGAACTTGGCATGTTCGATGTTCAGCACAAATGTTTTAAGATGTTTAACAGATGGTCAAAAGTGAATTACAGGTAAAATGTTGGTCCCAGACTACTCAGATAGCAGCAGAGCTAGAGATGCAGTCGTTGGGCATAGATCCAGGACGATAAATTCTCTTCACTGGACCTAAAGTAGCCTGGCAAGGAAGGTTTTATGCCTCAGTGGACTCCCTCAACCCACAGATCTAGTATGCTGGACAACTGCTTGTCAGGAGGTGATAACCTCCTCATATCCCCTACCTTCCATGCATACATAAACAAAACTTCTATTGTGTATGTTTTACCAGCACATCCCCTTTCCACAACCGCCCCTGTACCTGCTCTCTTCTCACGCACCATGGACTGTGAAGGTGGATCATAATGCACCTGGAAATCCCCAGCTTGGCATCTGAGCAAACTTCAAATCTGTCTTTGGGCAGAAAACCAGCAGAGATCCCAGGACTTCAGACTGCCATGACCAAGTCTGACAAGGATGGCTTTTAGCAGTGGTGCTGGCTCAAACAGCCCTCACACCCTCTGCCCTTCCCACCCTGTGCCACCCTCTCCTTGGTTTGTGACCATGGCTATTTGTGGTGTTGGATGGTGACCCAGCTTGGGGATAAGAACAGGCAGCTTGGGCTGTTTAAGCCAGAAATCCTACCAGAAAATAATATTTGCCAATTTTTGCTGTGGTTTAATGCTTAAATATAAGCCCATACACTGATGAGGCTGCTTGTCTCAGCTGCTGTTGCTGAAGCTTCTGCTACATGGCCTGTTGACAATAAGTCATTTCCTACGTAAATTCTCATAATTTCTGTGCTTCAAATTCATTTTAAGGTCTGCTGTGATAAATGTTGGTCTCCCGAGGAATAACAGAACCCTTGATTTATGCTCTTACAATTACCTCTGTTAAGTAGTCACAGCACTTAAAAAAAGAGATCTTAGAGTGGCAATAAGGCTATTTTGTGCACCTCCAGGTCTACAGTTCAAATGCCACATAAAGTTTAATAGCTTTCCTGATCCAGGCTGATCAGTTGTGCTCTGTACTGCCTTGCTTGTCATCAGTGTCAGCTGAGAGGGGCTGGAGCCTGTGCCACATTATCTCCAGTCAGGCTGAGCGAATGGTGCCTGCAATTAATAAGGGATCATATGCTTAACTTCTATAAATAAATGAAAGGGACAGAGTCATCCCTGGGAGCCTCATCACCTTTTAGGCACTCATGCATACCATAAGTGCAGTGCGCCAGCACAACAGCTCAAGAACAAAATGAGCAATTAATTAAACAAATGTACAGTTACAGAGGTAATGGAGTAGCTATCTTTACAGTGGGAAAGTTTCCCAGAGCCATCTCACTTGACCAAAGCCTGGACTAAGCCAACAAGGCATAAAAAAAATTAGTAAAGAAGAGCTAAGCAAGTTTTAGAAAGATCAGAGGTTGTGACTGAAAACCAGGAATACCTAGGCCTGTCCTCAGGGTACAGACACATTAAATCATCAAAGGCTGTGAAACTTCCAGCACAGAGACACTCTGCTGCCCACTGCCAGCATGGAGTAACCTGAGACTGTTTCGCCCTGGGAGGAGGAAAAGCAGCCACCTCACATTTATACTGGGCTATGCTGGGTGATGGCTTGTAGGGTGAGCACTGTGCAGCTGGTGTGGGTGCTCTTTATTTCATAGCCAAGTTCATCCTGTTGTAAGCTGATGTGTTCCTGTCCTCATTTAAACCAGAAAGCTGGTGGAAATACTGGGGGTTTACACTGCAGTCATGGATAGTTTTCTGCTAAAAGGGGGTAAGTTATGCTGACGGGCTTTATTCTGTACCTCAGATGCAGTGTATTGAGTCAGACAAGGCCTACAGCACAGAAGCATGACTGAGCAAAATTTGGACCAGGTTATGGAAATATCCTAGAGAAGTATTAAGGAGGTCCCACTGTATGAGTGTAAGAGTTTCTTCTGCCTTTACAACGAAACCAACCAAGTATCATTTACTGAGAATCAGTGCTAGTAGCTTCAGAAAAGTATTGGATGTCTCAGCCCAAAATGAAGTGGGAGGAAACATCCCCTGTGTCTTGTAGCCTGAGATGAGTAACAGCATTGATTTGGGGAAAAATATTTCAGTACCAGTGTCAACAATGTCCAGGTCCCTCCAGTATTCTAAGTTCGGTAGAAGAAAAGACTCATCTTTGAAGCCATGCAGCTACAAGTGGTATGACTGAGTAGTCCAGGACTGCTGAGGGCACGCTGAGCAGGAGTCCATTAAAAGTTATTGATAACTGGTTTTTGGAACACTATAGAAAAGAACTGATTTTAAGAGAATGTGTTACAAGAAAGCACTGTCCAGCAGCTCTAGTGCAAGAGCATTACCTGAAGAGCTAAAATCTGTAGATTTAACTTACGTTCAGCTTAGATGTGAGCGCAAGGACACATGTATGGTTTTGTGCATATGTAACCTCAAGTGGAGATGCGAAACTAAGGAACTGTGGGATCAAAGACTTGCTGAGGTGAGTAGCTCGAGAGAGGATGCCTTCAACACCTGGGTGGGGGGAAGCTCAGCATTCAGCAGCCACAACTCAGAGCGGCGACAGCCACCGAGGCAGCCTCAAGTACTCGACAGGGCTCGCCCCGGGCCCGGCAGCTCAGCGGACGCGAGGAG
>JANRGW010009145.1:0-17853 GCA_024733675.1 Psilopsiagon aymara | reverse complement strand
AGGAGGGGGAAGTGAGTGAACAAAACTGCTTGTTTTACAGCTTAAACCGTGACAGCTCTTTTAGGAGGGGGAGGTGGTTGAACAAACTGTGTGGCTGATTTACAGCTTAAGCCACGACAACCTTTTAGAAATAAAACAGTCAAGGGGTTTAGTGCTTTGGAAGAAGGCAAAAGGTGTACTGGTCTTGTACTAAGCTCAAGAACTTTATCCATATTCTGAAGAGAAGACACGGAGGTATAGCACAGAAGCTTATAGATAGACAGATCTTCCGTGAGACTGGAATTGAACAGGAGGACTATCCAACTGATAAAGAAAGATACTGTTAGTATAAAGCAATAAAGACAACTGGGATTGCAGACTAAATGCATTAGTAAACACAGTGTCTTAAATGCAAACAATTGGAAGAAAGCAGATTTAGAGTTTTTCTTACTTTTGATGTTTGTCAGAAAGTATCTATTTAGTGGGCTGAAGTTTTCAAAGGAGCAAACCTGAAAAAATGAGTTATATAAAAAATAATACCAACCCCTAAATACCTCGTGGTTTGGTGGCTATGGCACTCAGTGTGTGCGTAGGAGTCAGATTCAACTTACTGCATTACTGGATACTTTCTTTTGACAGAGAATAGCTCTAACACAGGAAGCTCAGAAAAGTATGTCTCCGGTATTGTGGTCAGTAGGGCACTGGTCTACTCACTTTAGTAAAAAAAAGTACTAACTGAGGACAGCGATTGTCTTGCCTACTTTCAGACAACTGGAACTTGAGAATGAAGTATAAAATAAACATTTAGGCAGTTTCTTTACTAAACAGACAAAAGTGTATCCTGATAACTCTCTTGGGTGAATCCTCTCACACCTGTTTGTCTCTATTTGCTATAGAAGTCTGAACATGTCCTTTGCAGTGGGTTATATGCTTTAATGAAGGAACCAGTGCTGAAGCTCAAATCTCTTTGTTATGCCAGGGTATACAAATATATTAGCAATCATATCAAACCTTAATATCCATTCAGGCAATTTTGAATGCCGTATAGCTTTGCTTATTCTCAAGGAAAGCAGAGGTGAAGGTGCCTACCACAGTCAGGGTCTTCTGCAAACAGCCCATATAGACTGCATTTGAATGTGGAACAAAACCATTTTTTATCTCAAAAATACTTTTTTTGTTTACACCATTAAATATTCATGAAACTTGAAGTGTAGCATAAAGGGAAGGACGCAGAGCAACATCTAATGACTGAACAGTTTGCACAATACAAGATGCTGTAGACAGAGGGCTGTCAGCTGCCATGATAGAGCTTGGCCCCAAATTTCTGTTCACTTATAATATCATTAGTTTAATGATTGTGAATTTTTCAAGTACAAGTTATTTTTTTAAGTTTAATAGCATAATCAAATTTGTGGGATTTTCTCTGTGTGCTGTAAATGATATGATTCAGTATTCAGTCACAGCAGCATCCATAAGTGAGTGCAAAGCTTAGGTGAAGATGTATAACTGTCCACTCAAAACGTCCTCGAATCATTTAATACCTTCCTCAGAAATAAATATACTGGGGTCTAGAGCTGGCTGAATAATGAAAAAAAAATATTAATAGGTAATTATTCTATGAGGAATAGCCAAATTTACAATAGATTTATTCTCAATAGATTATTTGACCGTTTTCACTTGGGACTGCTATGAATCAAATTTTCGAAGCAGTCAGGCTGTCTTTGGTGAAAAATGCACGTTTCAATGCTATTAAATGAAATTAAGTATTTCTGCAATATTATTCATGATTCACTGTAGCCAAAGAAATACCTTATGCTCTGCAGCGGTTTTTATAGTGATATAACATAAGTCAGATACCTTTAAAACTATCAGTGTTGTCTTGGGATTTGTCTGCAGTTAAATATCTTTTCTGCATCACCATTTCTGTATCATTTTAATATCTGTATTTTACAGCACCTGCATGGTGGCAGTTAATACACTGGCTTCATGAATAAATCATTTGTTTGCAGATTATTCTCTTTTTAAAAAACTATGAGATCTGAGGGGTTTATTGTATTTCAGTTTTGTACAGTATATTTCATTATTATTTACTTATACCTTCTAGCATCTTATCCTAGGAAGTATACTGTGGTGATGAGTAACAGAGATTTCAGCTGAAAAAATATACAGTTTTCTTTTCAAGAGTAGGCAAGTGACCTGAAAAGTGGGTGGTAGGGCTTTCCTGAACTGCAAAAAGCCACATCATGCCCGCAATGAGCTCTTGAAGAAATCTGGCAAAAGGTCTGGCAACAGTTGTAAAAACAGCTAGAAACCACATAGATCTTCCTGAAAATTAGTTTGAATCACTCTACCATTGTGAAATGATTCCTTGAACTGCAGTCAGTAGTCCTGTACACAGAAGAAGCTGTCTGGCAGTCTTATCAAGTACAGGTAACCTAGATGAAACTTTTTTTGGATTATGTGATTAAAACACATGTATTAAAGAAGAGCAGCATCAAAGCTTGAAGGCCAAACTAGTCAGTGTTACAAAGACTTTTCCTTTAAAACTGCAGAGGAAAGAGTACACTCCAAATTTATTGTTATAATTTTAAAGCCAATTAGAGCCATTACATAGTCTTTCCCAACCTGCAGGAGAATAAATTTGGGGAGAGACACTTCATTAGGGACTGTAGTGATGGGACAAGGGGTAACGGGTTAAAACTTAAACAAGGGAAGTTTAGATTGGATATAAAGACGTTTTTTACTGTAATGGTGGTGAGGCACTGGAATGGGTGGCCCAAAGAAGTTGTGAATGCTCCATCCCTGGCGGTGTTCAAGGCCGGGTTGGACAGAGCCTTGGGTAACATGGTTTAGTGGGAGGTGTCCCTGCGCATGGCAGGGGGGTTGGAACTAGATGATCTTAAGGTCCTTTCCAACCCTAACTATTCTGTGATTCCATGATTCTAAATGAGTTTTTACTGTGATACTATGACTGCGCAGATTTTTTTACCTGATATCTATAGGGAGAAAGAATTTTAAAATATTAATTGCAAAAAAAACCCCACATGTCAACCAAGAGGAAAGTTAATGTTACCCTAAGCTGGAAAGAGCTGAGAGTTGGAAAGGTGATCCTGCCCCTCTACTCTGCTCTTGTGAGAACTCACTTGTAGTATTGTGTGCAGTTCTGGTGTCCTCAACATAAAAAAGACATGGAACTGTTGGTACAAGTCCAGGGGAGGGCCATGAGGATGATCAGGGGACTGGAGCACCTGCTGTGTGAAGATAAGCTGAGAAAGCTGGGACTGTTCAGCCTGGAGAAGAGAAGGCTGCATGGAGACGTCATAGCAGCCTTCCATTGTCTGAAGGGGGCCTATAGGGATGCTGAGGTGGGACTCTTCATTAGGGACTGTAGTGGTAGGACAAGGAGTAATGGGTTCAAACTTAAACAGGGGAAGTTTAAATTGGATATGAGGAGGAAATTCTTTAGTGTAAGGGTGGTGAGGCACTGGAATGGGCTGCACATAGAAGTTGTGAATACTCCATCCCTGGCGGTGTTCAAGGCCAGGTTGGACAGTGCTTTGGGTGGCATGGTTTAGTGGGCAGTGTCTGTGCTCATAGCAGGGGTGTTGGAACTAGATGATCTTAAGGTCCTTTCCAACCCTGACTATTCTATGATTCTATGATTTCCAGTTTTGTAAACATAGCCTATGTCTAAGTGAGAGCATTGGCTTAATTTCTCTAATTGACCGTATTTTGATTTTTAGCCTTGGATGTTGCCACATAGTGGTTTTTGGTCAGTCCTTTTTGGTGCCCTATTTTATTTAGAAGTTCTACATTTCCAATGTGCTTAAAAAAATAATTCCTTAGTTCTTTTCCATCTTTGAAAAAGCCAAAGTAGTAAAATTTCCCAGACCACCGGTGCTTCCTTATTTGCCCTTTATCTTCCGTAACTGGCATAATTTCCTGAAGCATGAGAACTTTGAAATATGAAATATAAATGTGTATATACACCGTTTCTTCTCCCCATGCAAAGAAATACCTGATCTGTTTACAATGAATGTAAGACAGATGATTTCAAGTAGCATCTTAAAACAGTTGCTTAGCAATATACATATATATATGTATATATTTATTTTTTTCTCTGAAGCATCTTTGCTGGCTCACTGCATTTATCAGGACTGTGATTTAGCAGAAGCTCTTCCGAGCACTATGGCAAAGCCCTCATATGTTAATTAATTAATTAATACCTTTTTTGTGGGCTAGGGAAAAAACGGATAAGAGCCTCCTGCTGGTATCTTACAAATTTGTTCTTTGTCTTCCGAATCCGGGGCAAACTGAGCTTTAACTCCACCTCTTAAAATCCTACAGCTCAGGAGCTGGGGCACTCTCATGAGCATTGGGAGACTTTGTCCATGTCCTTAAAGAGAAGAGCAGTTCTCCTTGAAAAATTCGCTCCACTATGTTTTGAGCACAAAGTTACTTTGCTTTTGTGAGTGCTGCCTGGGACCTGCTTGCCCCTGAAATCTCTTTCTGCATCTTTATCATTTTTTTAAACTAATCTTTTTAAAACCTGTAATGAGAACTTCAGAGATCATATTTTAACTACTAACATACCAGTTCAGAACTATTTTGATTAGTTAAAAGTATTCTCTTTCCTCCAAGTTTTGCTTTGTATTTACCATGATTTTGAAATGTTTTCTTGGATCTTCTGGAAGATAAAAAAAAGAAACCACTTCACTATTTTCACAGATTTACTAAGGCTTAGATGTTATCATTTTATCTCAAAGCAAAAATAAGCAGGTTGAAATTCAATCTTATTCCTCTCAACTTGTGAAAGCAAACTTACTGTTGAATGCTGCAGTAGTTTATGATAGCCACTTGGAGAAAAATAAATGTTAAAATGTAGCTTAATCTATTCAATTTTTTGGCTGTTCTCAAAGTACACTATCAGCCCAATTTCAGGGAAGAAGAAAATACATGTTATCATAGGAAACTAAAGACCACTGATATATGGGGTGTTATTTGCTTAGTTTAAGCATTTATGTGTGTTTAGTTAATTTGATTGTATTACCTCAGTGCTAGTTAAAAATATTTAAAAATAAATTAGGAATGGAATTAATCGGCGTGTAATAGTAAATTAAATGATGGTTGTTGCTATTTGCCAAAATTAACTGGGGAGGCAAAAGTATAAGAAAAAGGAACTTAATCAAATCTTGATGTGTATTTTTACTGGCCGATGACATGCCTTGTGATCGTAAAGATAACAAGTGGGCAGCAAAGAACATTTGGGTGTCATCAGTTCACCAGTGGTCGGCATGGTTCAATTTATACTGAAGGCTAACTTATTTCTCTTACATGTCATTCTGAATACAGTCTATAATCACTCCAGGGAAAATATGGATAGAAAAGATCCAGAAGAACTTCAGAGTGCAGCTTGTGGGTGTGCGTCATAGGGGGCTTGGCTATTTTAAACTTCATTTATGATACCAGTCAGTGAAAGCAAGAAATGTCACTGTGAGTGGTGTCATGCGTTGAAAGCCATTATAGTTGTCTTCTGTAAACCTGGTTCTTGTGCTTACCTGTAGAATTTATGAGCAAAAAGGGAGACTAAGAATCCGCAGAGTATCCCTCCAGATCATGGAAACAAGGTAGCATGGTTATGTGACTTTTAAAGAGTAAGCAGCAAGTAAGACATAATAACTGATTCACAGAACAGCACAGAGGCTTACGTTTGATATATTAGCCATTTACTGTATAACTATGTCAAACAGCATATATTAAAAAACGTAAATGAACCAGAGCTTATTTATGGATGTTTTACAAAAGAGTGCAAGTTGTAGCTTAGCTTAATTTGCTCCCTCCCTGGAGCATCGGTGAAGTGAGAGTCTATGACTTTCACTGTGTCGTATAGTGCCTCTGGATGCAGCTGGACACCTTTTCAGCCATTCTAATCATGCTTTCAAATAAACTGCTATTTAATCTGTGCTCCGAGAAGCTAAAGGGGGTAACTCTCAGAAAAAAATATGCCTTTTTCTCTGAACCATGACAAACCGGAGGGAGAAAGATAAAAGGATGGCAGAGGCATGAAGGTTTTAAACAGTACCTGTGATTTGCAAAGGAGTAAATAAGCATAAGGAAACATTCTCGCCTGCACCAGGTTGCATTTTTGAAAACATAATTTTGGCTTGCAGTGTCTGACTTCACTAAGTCTCTTTCCTACATGTGCTGGCAAAAGTGAGATGGATTTGGCTTTGCTGTATGTTTCCAAGTTTCTCACAGAGCAGGAAATGTAGGTAGCCTGAACAGCGTGTTGCAACCTGGCGTAGTTTGCTCCCTTTCTAGGGCATTTCCTAGAGAAATTATGGTTCTGTGACTCAACATATTTGTAGTTTATGTAGTCAAATTTCTCTTAGACTTGCTGCAGTAGCACCACACTGCTTCTTGCCTGGAGGCTGTCTGTTCTTTTTATGAATATGTACAAAAATGGAAACATGCTAAGGGTTCACATACAAAGCACATTTTAAAAATAAGCTCTTGCTTTATTTTTTTATTTTTTATTTTTTTGTGGAAATGTGTTCATTTCTGATAAATCATGGGACAGGTGTCTGGGAATAAATTCTTCTAATTATTAAACATGCACACACTATGTTGTAACTGTCATTATAATACATACAATTTCAACAAAATTATAGATAATCATAGTGAAGTGCTATTTTGTTTTTCCTTTTTCTTCAGTAATTGGAATAATTGCCAGAGGCTTCAGTTGTCAACATTGTGTCTGGGATGTCTCATATTATTTATGCTGGAATTCATGAGGTGAAAGTGAAAATCCTTTACAAAAGTGGTGACAACACTTGCTGAGATAAAAGAAAGAGGTAACAGTAGTGGCAGTAAATGAATTGGATTGGCTGTCAAAATAGAACTACAGAGAAAGAAAAAGCCACTTAAATAAAATTGACTTCTTTTGAAGGTCAGATGAAAAAAAAACAAAAAACAAAAGAAGTATGTGGTGTTGATTTTCTAAAGAAAAATAGCAAAAATTAGGAATGTTTAATTATAGCACTGGAAATCTTAATTTTTAGGAACTGCTTTTGCTCTTCTTTACTCACAGAGGTTTGTGAATGTACATGAACCTTGTTAGAAAATGTCTTACGAACTTTCTTATGAATTGCAGGATGAGATTCTACATGTGAAAACTGGTAGTCTTGAGGGATTATTAAGCAGCACCTCAGTTTTTCAAAACTCTTGAATAAATATGCAAGCATGTCTATACATGTTCAGCCTGGCATCGTTCATGCCAAAGTGGCTACTCAGGATAATGGTGTTGACCTCAGAAATCAGCCCAGCTGAAGCATATACTGGGGTCATGGGCTGTTGGTCTGGAGTAGAGCAGCCCAGGGGCATTTCATACAACATACATATAATTTTAGAGAATTAAGCAGAATAATAATATAATTAGGACTCTTTATTTTACTAATCAGTGTTTTTAAACTATTTTAATTAATTATGCTAATGTAATGTTTTCTGTCAAAGTTGTTACTAGCTTCATATTATGCTGAAGAAAATAAGATTACTTTATGGTAATAGATATGTAGACATTTTCAGATCACATGTTATCATAATTTTCCCTAAAAGGTAATAGCAGCTTTCAGAGAGCATCAGATAAATCCCAAAATAAAAGAATCCAGACAAATAATGTGATAATCATTTGTTATCTCTCTTGTAAAAATCATTCTTTTCAAGCAGTGCTAGAGATTTAAAACTGGAAAAATCAAATCATAAAAAAGTACCAATTTTCACAATTATGGAGGCAGTGACATACAGCATAAACCCAGCACATAAAAAATCTGAGAAAAATTGGTGCAATAATTTCTTGTATGAAGTAACTGCAACTACTTTCCTCTCAGCTTTACTGGGCTAATGAGCCATAAATTTTGCTGCTTCTCCTGAAAACAGTAAAAATATGAGTACTGCTTTAGAAACTAATTGGAGGCATTTCTGGGTAAAGCCTGATATAACCCTATTTTAACTCTCTCACCTACAGTTCAGATTGAGGAAGATTTAGAGAAAGAAGAATTGTAATAGAGAGGGTTTTTTCCTTTAAAGTATACTATTCAATAAGCCTGTATCACTCTGTCTCTTTTTAGTTAGATGTTCAAGTCGGTGGCACTTGAGAAGAGTGTTTTATGAATCAGGAACTTGGTTTCTTAATAAAGCAGATTGTCATACATCAGGATATGGAAAAATCCAAGCAATGGGCCATTTGCTTGCGTACAATTTAACTGCTATAGGCTGTAACTTCAGCTGATGCAAATCAACATAAATCTTGATTCCAGTGTTTCCAGGTCAACCTACATCTGCTGATGATTGGTTCCATTCCCCACTCGTAGGTCTATATACATATGCTAAAGAATAAATTGATTGATTTACTATTTGAATAACACCTGGAGCTCCATAAAATTCAACCCTTCTCAACCTCTCATACTTCCAAGAAGAAAATTAGCAGCATGTTTAATTGTTAATGTTTTCAGTGTCAAATCTGCCTCTAACTTCAAAAACTCATCTCAGTGAATGGGCATATGCTGCTAATCTTAATTCTATTCCAGAAAAGACTTATAGTGCTTAAGGCATTTAGTTTATATAGAAGAAACTAATGGAAGACTTCAGTAACTTATTAACTCCAATGACTTATTTAACAAATAATTATTGACTTCAGTAACTTACATCATTGGGAAGCTTAGCAGGACCTCTCAGAAAGATTAGAGAGTTGTAGCAGAGAAATTGGAAATATGTTTCAAAGCACAAACCAGGCATTTGCAGGTGAGACTCCAGGCAGACTGTCTCCATCAGGATTTTGTTCCAGCCTACCCTGAAGCATCTTGTGGCTGCCTTGAAACACCAAAGAATCATATGAGGATGCCTCTCTTCCTAAAATACATCTGATCTGCTGCCTTTGAAGAAGTATGTCAGTTTGTGACACAGATTTTTTTTCTGTGAGAGCAGAGAAACTATCTCACAGCAGTGAATACACACAGTTTACTTTCTCTACTGGAAGACATTAAAAATGAGAAACATGAACTGGGAGGTATGATTCACCCCGAAACAGAGAGAAAAATCTCTTCTGTGCTTGATTTCAGAGATCCCAGCATACACTCCCACAGTAGGATGCCAGCTCATTAGCTCTTCCTCTCTCTGCAGGCACAGCTGGATGGCATTTCAGCTCCAAAAAAGCAGGCTGTACACATCTGGTGCTCTCTCTTTCTTTGTGCAGTTAGACTTGCACTGGAGAATTTCAACTGCATTTCTTCCTACACACCTCTTTCTTCTGTGTTCTTCACAGCTGGAAAAGGATTCTGCTTCATAAATAAAGAGAAGGAGAAACTATTGTAGAGCATAGACTTTAAGTACATAGGTAACTGAAGTCAGCTAGTCTGACTTCCTGTCTGCACAAGCTAGGCAATTTTATCCACACTGCATATAGGTATTCTGGGGGGCTCAAGTTCAGACTGATAAATGAAATAAGGGCACTCAAAGCCAGAGATTTCTGCTACTTTTGTGTTCCTTCAGTTCGTTGAAGCAAGGAAAACAATTCTAGACTTGAGCAGCCTGTCTGTCAAGAATGAGAGATGAGACACTGATAGGATTCTCAAGAGACTCTGCTGAGGTAGGATCCACCTTGAGAGTGGAAAGGCAATGTAGGAGCCATAGGACACTCACCCAGCAGGATGTAAGTTTGTGACTTCTGGCAGTGGGAGGAAGACTTCATTTCAACCTTCAGCTGTTTAACCTAAAATATAGCCCCAAGTGCCCTAGCAGCATAGGAGAAACAAGTTCTGTTGGGGAAAGATCCTGAGTCAGATATCTCAGCTTTTACAATTAGGATCCATGCTACAAAAAGATGAATACAAATGGAAAAGGAGTGGCAAGAACAAGCGGAGCACATGCATGCATGAAATGTGCTGTTCAGTGTGGACAGGATGGCAGGGAAAGGAAGGATAATTGCACCCTCTGTTAAGGAGAGCCTTGAATGTTGAAAAACTCCAGTAAGAAACCAGAGGTCAAGGTGAGATGGGTCTAATTTTGATATGTTTTCTTGGAGGTCTGTAACAGATCATCTAGGGCAGAGAAGGTAGTGATGAGCCTTAAACAGCTATTTCTTGTCTTCATGGGGTGCTTTTGTACATCTGGAGGGAGGGCACTGTGGCATTGATCAAATAATGAAACTGAAATACTCAGCATGTTCTTTTGTCTCAGTCCTTACAGGCAAAGCCCTCTTCTGGGACCTCTGTTTTTATCAGTATAACTGGGTCAGCAACAGAAACACATTGATTATACTTTCTAGAAAAGGAGCAATAGGCTTTTAAAATAACTCGTAAAGTTCCTGGATTCATATGGTTAAATTAATAGACTTCAGGGCAATGAAAGCATTTCACTAATGCAGAGATTTTTTGTAATTTTGGTTCATATCCATACCTTTAAATTAAATATTAGGCAACTAATCATGAATGAAATGACTGCTTTTACAAGACCAACTATTATGATTGAATTATATTCTAATTTTCTACTATTGATTTTATACTATTTTTTCTTTAGGATGATCTTATATATATTTTTTTTCTTTAGGAAAAAATAGATATAAGATTGTCCAGCATCAAATGATATAATAGTAGTAAAAGAACTTTGGAATAAGGTCAGCATTGTCCTTCAAATGTACCTTTCTGGGAATGGGCACGTTGTCATGCAGCAGTAAATCAGCTACTACCTCTGATACATTCTTTGCTTTCTTAGGTGGGTAAAAAGAAATGGAACTCAGGTTCTACAAATGTGTGTGTAGGTAGAAATTTGGTGTTGGTGGAGGACAAACACATGGTTAATCTTGCCAAGGTCACAACAATTCCTTCCCTTCACTGTTCTGTGACTCGTAATTTATGCTCAAAAGATCACAAGTCTCAGATTGATTTAACATCTTTTTTTTTTTTTTTCCTTTTTCAAAGCAAAGTAAAACAGTGTCATAGTAGAGGTTTATCTTCAGTTACTGTGTCTTCATGTGAGATCTGTAGGGATAGTGTAAAGCAACAGGAGAACCAGTATATCTAAGGATCTGGCTCAAAGCCCAGACTAAAACTGAATTCAACAAAAATGTCTCTAAGTGGCATCTGAAACAACACTACAGATAAAAATAAATTGCTAGAACAAATGTCGACCTAGTTGTTCAAAATATGTGGCAGTCTCACCAGCATGCCAAGCAGGATTTTGAAGTATTTTTCTGCACTGCATTGCACTGTGTACTTCCAACGCTAACTGGAAGCGACTTTTAACTGACACAAGATAGAATTATAGAATCATAGAACCATAGAATAATTAGGGTCGGAGAGGACCTTATGATCATCAAGTTCCATCCCCCTGCCATGGCCAGCCTGGCCTTGAACATCACCAGGGATGGAGCATTCACAACTTCTTTGGGCAGCCCATTCCAGTGTCTCTCCACCATTACAGTAAAGAACTTCCTCTTTATATCCAATCTAAACTTCTCCTGTTTAAGTTTGACCCCGCTACCCCTTGTCCTATCACTACAGTCCCTATGTGCATACACATTTTTCACCCTGATGACTGCATTGTAGAACACAATAGAGTGGGAGAACTGCCCAAGGTAGCACAATTTCAGTGACTGTGTCAGTTCTGCAATATCTCTTCTAACCCAGTGCTTGAACTTTCTCTCACAGCAAAGGTGAACTCTCTAGAATTCCCTGTGTGTATACGGAGGTGTTGCATGCTTGCCAAAGGCCAGAGCACAGTTTTGCTCGTATTCTTGGGAACAGAATTAAGACTCAAAACAGAGTCAAGCACCAAGAAACTTTATTTGCCCACCAACAAATTCTGAAATGAGAGAGCGAAAAGAAGGAAAGTAAGAGGAAAGAATAAAAGAGTTCATAGCAATAGCTACCACCTCAGAGCTATGGCATCCTGACAGTCCTATTAGTTTGAAGTCTGGTGGGGGAAATGTTCCTTCAGGTGCTGGTTGATGTTGTTCTTTTATAGAGTTGTAACCACATCCTCCACACAATGGTGGTGCACATGCCCAGTACTGTCACTAGGGGATCTTCTCCCCTCCCATTTTTCCAAGGTGTAGCAATGTTAAGGCAAGCATCCTGCGCACAAGATGTCAGTTGGTGAATGATATGGAGACAGATGTCCTTCACAAACATCCTGCTGTGGTGGTTGTTTTTTTCACTGACACGGTCTCTTACAGGAGACAAAAAGAACTGGTGAACGTCAATCGACCTCACTTCCAAAGTTTATTAAAGACCAGTAATTTGTTCTTACCTCCACCCACAGGCCCATAATCCTCTAATTTTTTGTCTTGTTAAAGTCATAAATTGCAGCAAGTCTAAATAGTTTTCATTCTGTGCTGTATCCCTCACATCAAGAAATCTGGGGTTGATGGGTCTTTGCTTTACTATATATTGTTAACCTGCCTCAGAAAAAATGAAGCACTACGGCCAAATAATTCAAAATAAGTAAATTAGTATCTGTATTTGAGTGTATGCTATGAACACCTCTCTCAGATGCAAATGTATTCCTATTGAGACAAAGATTTTAATAAGAAAGTTTCATTGTTTTAAAAGAAGTAAAATGCAGTACAAGCAAAAAGTGGATTTAGATGAAGATGTGTGTCTTCTGAAGGACAAGAAGTGTGATTATAATAAATAGGTACTAATTGTTCAACAAGACAGCTAAATTTAAAATTACTAAATACCTATCTCTTTTTTTTTTTTTTAATAACTGCATTTTCATTTTTATCCTCCTCATTATGAAATTCTTCAAAATCTTAATTATTGTAAGAGACTATTAAGTACATTGAAAGGATCTGATTACTTTATACTCTGATATGGTGTGATTTAAAATACCTCACCATTTGCAGCTTCTTAAAGCAACATTAAAATATTCCCAGACTGTTTCTCAATAAACATGGTATTGTCAGAATTATAAGTTATTACTCAGTGTTACTCTAAACCTTTTACAAAGTCTAACAATTTGTCTTCATTTCCCATGTGTTTGCAGACTTTCCCATCCCCAGATTTTACCCTTATGGATAGCCTTCTGTGTCAGGGCCTACTCAGAGATCTCATGATACATGCAAAGGATAGCTTGCTCACTCACAACAATGACAACTCTATGTAGGCAAAAAGAGAAGCTGAAGTCACAAGCAGATTTTCTGAAATATCCAGCTCTGGCAACTCTTAGAAATCAGATGTTAAATAGGCTGCTGGCCTGCCTCAGAATAGTATTTGCTGATCCACCTTTGCAACAGTCAGGATTCATTTTGTTTTGAACCC
Organism: Psilopsiagon aymara; assembly: GCA_024733675.1. Taxonomy (NCBI): domain Eukaryota; kingdom Metazoa; phylum Chordata; class Aves; order Psittaciformes; family Psittacidae; genus Psilopsiagon; species Psilopsiagon aymara. The sequence goes on along the minus strand of JANRGW010009145.1, from coordinate 4,558 downwards.
TTTGGTCCACCTGCATGCAGCGCACTGATGATATAACAAATAGAAATCCTCACTTAAAATGGACTGATCAATAATATAAAGAAAATGTTGGCTAACATTGCTGTAGAACTTCATTAGAATCCCCAAATCAACACTCTCAAACTCTGAAGAAAGGAGCTGTGGATGTCTCTCCCCTGAGAGAGCTTTGCAGATGTTTCCACTTTCCAGATGTTTTCCTGCATGGATTGATAAAGGAATCAAGTTTATATCACCTGTCAAGGCAGCCTTTTAAAAATAAAGACTATTCTGTATTTTTAAACTGCATTTATTGTGGTTGTAAAGTTGCAGAAATTTATCAGGATCTAAAAAGAAAACCAATCAACAAAACTTCCTTCCCTACCCTTCAGCATAACTGACCTAGTGTAATTCAGTTTTCTTATTCTTGAAATCACACAAACCCACTGAAACTCATTTATAGTCCTTGGCCTTAGAGAAGTTTTGCCATTTCACAGAAGCTGGAAAATTCAGACTTTAAAAATACCACTCTTGGCATGGTTTTACTTTCTTTTTCTGTGGTGTGAATTATGTCTATCACTTATGTTTGAGTTTTTTTTCTTTCTTCTTTCTTTATCCTTTTAAAGGAAGTGGGAAAGGTCATTTTGTAGCTTTTACATACTTTCTCAGGTCTGAGGAGCTAGAATACATAATCATGCATAAAGATAAAAAGGCTGGGAAAAACATCCTAGATATCATTTATATAATTTCACTTCACCACTAAGTGCTACAAGGAAAGAAGAAACAGCAGTAAAGTACCACAGAAGTGCAAAAATTAATCTGCTTTATGAAAGTACAGTTTTCTGTGAAAGTGACTACAAGGTTTTCCACACCATATTTTTGCATGATCATTCTGGTGGTGTTATTATCTAATCATCACAGTCAGTGGTGGGAGAAGACAAAGACTGTCAGACCCTCTCACTGCTTCCCTAAACTTCTGCATCAGCCCAAATTTACCTGCAGACATCCTTGTTCAGGCAGCATATCACCTGAGCCCAACTCAGAAAGCAGGTTGGTAGAGATAGGTGCTGGAACTACAAGGAAACCATGTCAGCCAGAGCAAGTAGATTGAATCACCCACCCTTTCTGAAAAAATAAAACCCACCACCATTTGTGTGCAGCTGCAGTAACACTAGCCACGGTTAGCATATCTGTCTTGCTCTGTTCCATGTTAATAATGATGCTGCATTGTTTATACGCGTCTCACTTTAAATTCTCAACTAGGTTCATCTGGTTTGTTTTAGGGAAGCTGTCAGACCCTTGAAAGGAGTGGAAGCTAGCAATGTGGAAACCTATCTAGAGATAAACATAACCATAGATTTTTCATGTATATGCAGTGCTTTGTAGAGGGCAAAGGGAGAAGGAATGTATTTTCCCTTATAGCACCCTTGGGAAGCAGACTTTGCTGCCTGATTTTTCCAAGTGAAGTCAATAGTCTTCCTAACAAAACAGCTATCATAATATATAGATTTGTTAAGATACCATATATTAACATGGTATGATTAAGACAAATTAGTTATATCTTGAAGACTACATATCAGCAGTAAAAGCAGAATAGTTGTAAATATAACTTCTCCTCTGACTGAATAAATACGCTTACCACTCCTTCAGTGCAGGGACTTAGGCAGTGCTTTTTCTATGTGGGTCTAGGTGCACATTCCAGCATTGCAATGTTTTTTCTTTCAGAGCACCTGGGGGAAAAAAGTAACTAATATTCTTCCTGTGCTTTTTGCTATAAACAACATACTTCAAAGGCTGCTTCAGATTTTAAATGGTGAACTGGTATGAGTGGGAAGGATACTGCAGATAGAAAAGTGACTGTGACTAAAAGGAGAAATAAAAATATTTTAGAAAATTACCACACATAACTACTTACTGCTATTTAATACTTCATTTCAAATAGATTTACTTTGCTCTAAACAGATTGTTATTTTCAAAGGCATGATATTGAATTTACACTTGCTGTAAGTCTTTTCTTAGATAAAAAAAGTCATTTTAGGTTGGAAAGAAAGAATTATTCTGCTTTCTCAGTTATAAACTGAACAGACCTTTCAATGATTTCTTTCCACATAAAGTGATGCTTATAAATGCCATTTAATAGTGTCTTTATATTTGGTGGAACTAAAGACTGTCAATTTTACCGCAGTGGAAAATATATAAACTCCAAGTAGAATTAAAAAGAGTGAGAGAAAATGAAATTGTATATTGAAAAATCAAGCTGTTCATAAACAGCATTTAGGCCCCAGAAATCTAGAAATGCCTCACACGTACCAGAGCCAATATTAAGGCAGTCATTATGATTGCATCAGATTTTTTTTTTTAATTTATTTTTTGAACCCCTTTTAGCAAGTAAATAGGTGTCTGAGAGGAAAGTTTGATTTATTCTTTTATTTTTTAAAGGGTAGCCCAAAGCTGTCTCAGACCTGAGATTTTTCTAAAGGGAGCTACAGGAATTAGGTGCTCAGCTGCTCTGATATGTCAAGAGGGAGCAAGCTTCCCTGGGTTTCTCTGAAAATCCCAGCTTAGAGAGGAACAGTAGGTGGTGGGAGATGTGTCTGATTTCCTTCTTTTGAAATGATTTATTCTTTATGAAAATGCTAGATTTTAGTATGTTAAATCACAATTCAAGAAAGAAAGGTTCCTGGGAAATTAAGGATCGAAAATAAGGAGTTATCTCCCTAAGAGAAGAGCTTTCAAAGTCTTATTATCAGGAATCTTCCAAAAGGTCTTAAATACACATTTATCTACATTTTTTAAACATCAAAATTTTGTAAATGGTCAGTACTGTGGCAAAACTGTTTCCAAGTTCAAGTGTGAAAATACAGACCGTTCGTTCTACACTGAACAGAAAGGATGCAAATGCAAAGCATGTAATTGAAATTGCAAATAAAGAATATGAACACAGATTTAAAAGAATTTACTTTGCTGTTGAAGCACTAGCTCCCTGGTGGCATCACCTTAGTAGCAAGCACAGAAGAACCTGGTGGCTTGAACACTGTTCCTTGCTGTGCTGTGCCTCTAACTACTGGGGAATTGTTTGCATCAGATTGAGCTAACCTATCTGAATTATCCTTGTAAGGAAATGAAAAGCTCTGATAGATCATTTTGACCTGATGCAAAATCAGACAAATTCCAAAGGGGTTTTCCTGCTCTTATTCCCTTCCTAGTCATCACATTCCCATTGTTGCTTTCATCATCCATTGTGATTGTGCAGTTGAGCTGAGAGCAGGCTAGAAGTCTGACCTTGCAAAGAAACAGAGCATCATCCTCACCCTCACATCCTTCCCTCAAATTATGAGTCCCTTTCCATTAGCTCAGCCAGTTTATTCAACCCACTCTATAAGATCAGATGTGGTGGTTCCAAGGCAGTGGGCACACTGCCACTGCCTGGAGTAGTCCTCAGCTGGGGAGCTTCCCCTCACTTGCAGGTATTAGACTGATCTAGTTTGAACTAGGAGGCTTTACCCTAAAAAAAGAGAAAACTTGCAGCTTTTAAACAGTCCTAGCTGTAAGCCATTTCCAGTTGTGCTGCCTTCTCACTAGTCTCTATGGCTGACACTGTCCTGACCTGGACACCCCAAAAACCTCTAGGAATCTCATAAAGCCACTGCAAAGTCTCCCAGAAAGTGTCTGGCCTGCCCTGGTGTTTCCTTTTATGATCAGGTATGAAAGTGAAATACAAACGCCAAGGCAGCTGTTTCCATTCTGTATCTTGCCTTTATATAATTAATTGCAATCTACTTCTTTGGGTCTGCTCTCAACAGTGTGCAGTTTCTCTTCTTGATTAAATTTGTGAATAATTAATTAAATGTACTTCCAATCATTGGATCTCACAAATAAACTAGATTTTATGACTTTTTTTGATGCAAACTTGTTTTTTTTCTATCATAAAATGCATCTCGCCAAAATCTGAGTTGTTCACAGCCATTGACTCTGATCTTACAGTGCATGACAGATACATGGGTCATTAGTACATATGAATCACCTCCAAATGAAATCTTGTGATGGATGCATCTCTTCTATGACTGAGTTCTGTAATGCACCATAGGTCAGGTCACAGCTGTCATGAAGCATGAGAAACAGAGTAGAACCTAATCTGTAGGAAAATAACAAAGAACTACCATATAAATGGTAACTTTTTGTGGTTGCGTGAACTATCTAAGGAAATAAAGTTTTAAATTGAACTGATTTGAAACAAAATATTTTAGTTAAATAATCTGAAATAAATTATGCAAATATGAGAATGTATTATTTGTTAAAAAACACACACTCAAATAAAATGCTTAATATTTTCTAATTTTCCTGGAGCATTTAATTCCATGATAAGTACAGATATTTATATTCTTGCTTTTGAGATATAGAAGTATTAAAGCTATCAAAAAAATCTTTGAGACATTAATATTATGCTAAAATTTATTTTTCTCCATGCAATGAAAAAATTCTTTTTTCACTTGTCGTGGTTTAAGCCATAAATCAGCCACGCAGTTTTGTTCACTCACTTCCCCCTTTTTCTTCCCTCTGCTCC
>JANRGW010009142.1:0-25284 GCA_024733675.1 Psilopsiagon aymara | reverse complement strand
TCTTCTCCAGGCTGAACAGCCCCAACTTTCTCATCCTATCTTCATACAGGAGGTGCTCCAGTCCCATAATCATCCTCATGGCCTCCTCTGGACTTTTGGATTTTTTTTGGACTACTTGGATTTTTCTGGTAAAGAACCCAATTATAGAAACAAACCCATCCTTATACCTTGGGCTTAAAGACAATATAAAATGAGACCTCTGGATTTGTCAGCTTCGTCGAGAGATGACGTGTTCAGTTCACTCAGCTTAGAACAAGCAGTAAATCAAAGCAGCCGAATTGTTTTATATTTTAATGGGGACAGCTGTGAGAAGCCAAATTGAAGCCCAAAGCTGCAGTAACCAGGACAACACAAAGGTTTTAACAAAATTGAGCATTGATAAGGGAAGAAAACCCCCACCCTGCTGCATTATCTTTAAATTTGAGTAGCTTAAGGACTGGCAGAAGGTTTCTTTATAATTGTTTGATTTGCATGAAACACTTGACCTTTTCTGATGAGTTACAAAATATCACAAGGGCTTTTATTTTTACTTTTGGTTAAAAGCATCTGATGCACTTCATTGATTTTTAATTTTTTAGAAGCGTGACAGCACGAGATGCTTCATTTAAAGTCAGGAATTTCACAGTCCAAATAGTTGGACTGAAATAAGAGCTCACAATTTTTACTGTGGATTTTGTGACTGGAATGTTCTGGTTGTTTTGATGCCCCTCAGCATTATGAGTAGCAAATTGGTCTTTAAAGATGTTTACATTTGGTTTGCATTAACAATGTAGTTCAGATTTTATTTGGAACTGTTTTTGAGTTTATGTATGACATGCTACACTGAATGCCACCAACTGCAAAGTTTGTGTATTTCATAGGAAATGGAAGGTCTATAACGTTGCTTATGTTTGAGCTGCTGATAGTATTGGTGAAAATCAGACTGAAAAGAGGAGATATATATATATATATATATATATATAGAAAGTGTGTCACAAGGGCTCAGCAGACTGGCACAGGGCAAGGCTAATGAGGCACAGAAAGCCCTGAAGTCGTGTAATCTCTAACATTGCAAATGATCCCGTTCCTGTTGATGTTGACTATTTGCCTGCAGGAAGGTGCAGATACATTTTGTGAAGAAGGATATTTAACTTTTTCTTTCTTTCCTTGTTGTTTCTCCAAATCTTTCAACACTGCCTACCATTAAAGCTTTTTCTCTACTGGTCTTCGGTCCAGTCCAGGACCAGTGTTTAATATTACTGCAATTCTCTGTTTCTTTAGATTTACTTTTTCTGGAGTAAAAGGAATACTGCATAAATGATCATAAAGTTGCCTATCAGTTGAGGTCTCCTACTTGTTATCTGAATTGCTCCAATGATCTAGCTTACTGATCTGACCTGCACAGAAGTACAGTTTGGCATTTGGACGAGAAGGTACCTTGTTAGGAGTCTTTTTCTGGACTTTATATGTGAGTTTGAGAATTGCACCATGAACAGAGCACGGAAGTTTCTTCCTCAGGTTCCTTTTAGAGGATCAAGTTCTGCTGAAAATCTGCTTTGACTGGACGTGCTGTCCACTGTCGTGTGCTAAAGTCAAGTAGTGCCAAAGCTGAGACAAGTGGCATCTGATTTGAAGACTGAACCTCCACGGTGCTCATTTGACTTGGGCTCAGTTTAGACCCAAATTTGCTCTTTAGCTGCAAGACTGACTTTTTCTTTACTGATATTTTCACTGTACCTTCGGTTAGCATGAATACAAATGATCAGGTGCTGAATGGGAATGTTATGAAGTGTATGGACCAGAAAGGTGAGCAATATTATTAGAAAAATTGCAGCTTGAACGTGCAATTTGCTGGGATACGCTGGCTTTGGCTGGGATAGCGTTAATTTGCTCCAGAGTAGTTTGTGTTGGACTCTGTTTTGGATTTTTATTGGAAAGAGCCTTGATCACACAGGAATGGTTTAGTTATTGCTGAGCAGTGCTTACAGAGTGCCCAGGCCTTTTCTGCTCCTCACCCTACCAGTGAGCAGGCTGGGGGTGCACAAGGAGTTGGTGGTGTCACAGTTAGGACATCCGAAGTCAACTAACCCAAGGGACATTCCATACCATGTGTTGTCACACTCAGGATATAAAGCTGGGGGAAGATGGAGGAAAGGGGGATGTCTGGATGATAGTGTTTATCTTCCTAAGTAGCAGTTAGACATGATGGAGCCCTGCTGTCCTGGGGATGGCTGAACTTCCTAGCCTGACCATGGGCAGTGGTGAATGAATTCCTTGGTTTCCTTTGCTTGTGTGTGTGGCTTTTACTTTACCCATTAAACTGTCATTATCTCAACCCCAAGAGTTTTGTTACTTTTAGTCTTCCAGTTCTCTCCCCTGTCCCACTGGGGGCAAGTGACTGACTGCCTGTGTGGAGCTCAATTGCCAGCTGGGGTTAAACCATGACACTCCTTTTTGGTACCCAACATGGGACTCCAAGGGTTTGAGATAACAACAGATTTGATTGGAATGTATATATTCTGTCCAAATGTTGACTCTTTTCTTCATAAAATTCCACTGAATATTTGATATATCTTTTGCTAAATATAAATTATCAATAAACCTAAAATAATATGGGTCTTAACCCATGTAATTATGTAAAATATAGTAATTTTGTACACTTCCTGCATTATTGAATTGAAAGCTTTCCAAAGCGGCCATATACATCATACTGTAATTGATACACTCAGATAGAAAAGTCTTAACAGATTGTTGAGCCACATTTCCAGCCTGTCCATGCTTGGCAGCTGCCAGAGGCTGAGGGCAGGCATGTGCAGCTACAGTGTTCTCCTGGCAAACAGATCAAAGAACAGTGTTGCTAAGCCCTTTTCAGTTGGTGCTATGTCCTCTGTGTATATGGTGGCTCATGCCAAGCTACAGATGCCACTTTAGTGTCTTCAGTAAAGCTCTGCTATTTTGTACTAACAAGGGACCTAGTCCTCTGTGGCTGTATACCAAGGCATCTTAACAGATCAGGTTTATAGTGGAAATTAGGGAATAAGGGATAAAGTATTTCCAGACATTTGTAAAAGCACTGCGGCCTCTGTCGTTGTCACCCTGTGCTGCTGTCATGTTGGCATAACATAAATCTCTTCCTATCACATCTGTAGATGATGGAAATTCTTGGAACTCCCATTATAAATAAGCACACGCTGTGTTTGGTAATCATCTCTGTGTAGTAAAGGGTTGGTGATTTCATAGGCCAGGATATATTTTTTGCAATGGCAATTACTCTGTTAAATTCTGTCCTTATACTGTTGTTTGTTCTTCAGTGGGAATATATTTGTTGTCAGGCTTGCTATGCAGTACGGAGGAGAGAGCAAACTGATGATTTCGTTTACTGGCGATGAGTGTGATCCAGCTGAAATCCCTTGCTGTGCTACAGAGGTTTCTCATTAGGTTTTCTGCTGTGATAGATCTTTACACATTTCCCTCTTAGAAGACTTTTGTTTTTGAACTTTGAAGAATTCTCATAGAGGAGTTTGTGTTTAAACGTTAATGCAGCTTAAATTCCTAAGGTTAGGAAATCGAAGGAGATCTCCCCCAGGACTGAGACCATGCTTTCCATGGACAATTGAACACCCCGGCATAGCTTGAAGATCACTATTTGATGGGCCTGGTATAATGCCTGTTTTCTTTCCATATCTGCCCTGAGGGATTGTGTGACCTTGACAAATGCTATTACCTCTCTGTGGCTCTTTCCCTTCTTATCCATTGTTTCATCTTTCCAGCTTGCAAACTTCCCAAGGCTTGGATTACTTTTGCATATACATTGCCAAGACATTCTGATGTGGGAATTAAGATACAGACTTTAAGGGTCTTTGCATAGACCACATGTTGATGGAATCAACTGATTATACCAGTCTTACACTCCTTATCAAAAATACCCAGCCCTCATGGGCACATCAGCACTAAAGAATGTGACCGGAGTATAAGTGCCATAGGCTGCAGGATTTCTTGGCTGTTATTAGGCTGCTCCATGCTCAGAGGAACAGCAGTGCATGGTAAAAAAGTACTCCCGTTGCCCCAGGGGGAAAGATAATCTTTATCTAGCTCCAGTTGAGGAATTTCTGTGGTGACCTTACAGCCAGGTAACTTACGAAGACACATGAGAGCTCATCATTGTACTTATCCTTCCTGCATTTTAAATCATCTTAGTCAATGGGGGTAGAAGGAAATCTCAATCTTGTTGAAGTCAGCAGCAGAAATGCCTGCTGATTTTAACAGAAATTCACACCTAATCTTAAAGATTGCCAAGTACAGGAGTTGACAGTGCCATTGCTGACACTTGGAAACTCAGCTGCTTTTATGGCATGCCATGCCTTTAAAGAATAGATGCCAGTTTTGAGGATAAGAAATGATAACAAAATCTAAAAAAGCTGCCAAGGTTTGGTATTCTCATCAGTTTTAGAGGTGTTCAGTGTCTAAGTTTGCATCTCGTATTCAATAAATACATTAAGGATGGATACAGGACAAGATCCAGCAGTGGAGAAAAAAAGGACAAAATGCATCTTAAATGTGTATTTGAAAAGAGAAGTGTTTCAGTTCACTGAATTTTGAAGTAGTGGTCGCTTCAGGAAAGGAGGCAGTTGCTGGGCAGGGTGGGACTGTCTCGGTTGGAGGTTGTGCTTTGCATATCTTCCAAACAATATCACACCTTGTGGGGAGCCAATCAAAGTTTAAGTGTATATCAAGGCAATATGTTTTCTGGGGGAGCATGTATAACTAGTAGAACATGCTAGCTTACAGAGAGCTAGCCATTTGGTAACTGCCATCATTTGGAGCTAGAAAGGGAAATTAAAACGTGTGTGGGTCCCCTTCTTTGTCATTTGATGTTTTTAGTAATGTTATTAATTCACTTTTTATTAAACAGTCACAAAGGAGAGGTGAGTGACTGGATAATTTAGTGGACTGTTTTTTCTGTCCATAAAACTTGTTCAGCACAAAGCACCAAGCCCAGAAGATATTAAAGAACTACAACTCCTTCGTTCTGCACAGTATCACTTTAAAATAAAGTTAATCTGAGTCATGATGTGCATCTATAGGTTTTACAGGAGCCTATAAATGACAGGAAATTAACTTCCTCATAATCACAGGTTCAGCCTGGTCTTTTTGAACTGGCATTTTACTTTAAGGTCAATCACTGCTGAGTTATGTTTGGTTGGCTGTTTTTTGTTTGGTTTTTCAGAGATGTGTTCATGTTCAGTCTCTTGAAAAGGAGAAGAAAGTTGCTTTTATTTATCAAATTAGGATTTATTTCAATTACTTGTATCAGGAAGTGCCCATTGCTAGCGAATGTACGGGCATACATCACTGGAGATCTGCTTTCGCACTCATTAGCTGATTATTCAATTATGATGCAGATCAAAGAATTTGTCATGGCTTATTTTGCAAGCCAGAGGGACAGATTTCGACATAAGGTGAACCAAACATAACAGTGTTGATTTCATTAGTGTTGGGCAGCTGTCTCTCAGCTGAAGGTCTGGCTTTAAAATCATCCTGCAATTTTATGAGGTCAGCCTGCAGATGCTTTTAGAAGGTCTCAGTTCATTCTCTCTATTGTTGCTTTGTGTGCTGTCTGGTGCTCCCAAATTGACTTCTGAAAGTTGAAACAAATATAAAGTCTGTTTCAAGCCAGTGGCATTATGAAGTTGTATCTGATGCTTTTATAAAAATGCACAATTCTGATTTCCATTAAGCATCAGATTTGTCACCTCAGTTGTCATCTACATCTTAAGTCAAGAGCACTTAACTTCAATAGCAGTTGCTTTCTGATGATTAATATTTACTTGCATGGTCTTGTCAGTCAGTACTTAAAACCCAGAAGGCACCAAAACAGAGTTTGGTTTCTGTAATCATAGACAATAATGCACCATTCTGAAGTTATTGCAGCAATTTTACTGAACAAGATTAGCACCATTTGCATAATTCAAGTACTGACCTTATCCGTGCCTTTCTGACAGAGTTTCTGCATGTTATTATAACACTTTAAAACAAAGAGAATTGTGATCTCTTCCCTGCAGTATGACTTTATGACTTCCAGACTAGACTTGGTGGTTTGAAACAAACATCTTTCAGTCTTGTGGAGATTGGAAAAGTAGTTTTAAGCCCAGCATTGGAATACGGTTGATTTTAGCAGGCAACATGCAGGCTGAGATTGTTGGACACAATGAGAAAGGCTTATCCAATTCACAGCCCTACACTAGTTTCTTTTTTTAGCAAAGACTTTTTTTATTCCTTTGACAGCAAAGCCAATTCTCATTTGTGTGTCCACATGGAGGGGATTTGCTGAAAAACTTCCACAGATAAAATGTTCTTCACTTACTGTCAAATATAAATGGAAATGGGAGATTTATAGCCTCATTGCTGGGTACATTACCCTCTTTAACCATTTCTTCCTGTTACTTGGTGAGTTATCTGCTGTCTGGTTTCTGTCTGAATCTGAGGCTTCCCGTGTCAGATCTTCTCACTGCAAAATGAGTTTGAGCTAGCATTCCATAGGGCTTATGTATTGGTGGTATTCCCCTCCGTGTCACTACCACACGAGTTACTTTTCTTTTGGTGAAAACAGGCATGTATGGCTCTTTAAACCAAGTGTTGGATAAAGGAAGACTAGGATATTATAGTGACTAGCTGTGTTCTGCTGGTACTTCTGTGTTACAAGGTGACATATTCAATGCAGGAAACTCATAACCAACTGAAATGGCAGTCTCCTGAGTGTAAAGGAAGCATAAGCTGAATAGAACCAGCTCAAGAAAGGCAACATTCATTCATTCATAGTTTGTCTCTTTTTTTGTGTGTCACTAAGCTAATAGGGAGAATAGCTGATATGTACAGACTGCTTCATTTTCTGTTGTCCCCCGGAGTGCAGCTTGTGGGACTGGAAGAGTGAAAATTAAATTACCTTCTCATGCTTGAGATGAGTTGGATACCAGGGGATGCTTGAATAAAGTTCTCATCAGCAACCACTTTTCTGCGTGTAGTGAGAAAGGAGGAAAAAAAGTGAATGCAAGATAATTATGAAGTCAGTCTCTGGCACAGCTATTATTAAAGGGAAATCAGAGAACAGCCTGCTCCTTTGAGGCATTAAAAGATGGTGTCGTCAAGGTATGCTGACTCCTGACCTTGTTTTCTCCATGTGCTGTTATGAGCAGGTGGCAGGAAATATGGCTTGTGTGTGTCCTTTCAGTCCCAGAAATCTGGGAGGCTTATATCACTCATTATTTTACAATGAACATTCAGCCTTCCCTGTGTTACCTATTCCCAGAATCTCTTTGTCCACATTGACCTTGCTTTGTCCTTGTTCAAGTATATAGCTGTCAAGAGAAAGACCACATTGCTGTGCTTTTAATTGTGTAATAAATCTTTACAGGATTAAAACTGGAGTGGCCAGAGTGAAACTGAGACATGGCCATCTGCTTATTCCTTTGCAAAGTTTATGTGACCTGTAATTACCTGGACATAAGCTAAGCACTTTAAATGTCTTCAGTTCTTTGCTTGTAGGTACAATTGGGTGCCTTACTATCTCTAAATAACCATCTGTTTCTTAAAAACTTAGGTTGAAAAGGAGACTGTGTTAGGATGAGCTGAAGTTTGGACCCTAGTTATGTTTTGTTTTTCTGTTCCTAATTCTTGGCTTGAGCCATGAGAAATGATTGATTAACATATTAAAAGATGAGATAAAGTGTTATTAAAAATCCATAGTGTAATTTTAGTCACTTCCCCAAGGAGGGGAAATGGAGAGGGAGGTGCTGATCTCTTCTAGCTGGGATCCATTGATAGGACGTGTGGTTCAGAGCTGTGCCCAGGGAGGGTTAGAATAAATATTAGGGAGCATTTCTTACCTAGCATTTCTTTATCTGTCCAGAACCTGGAATAGGCTTCCTAGAAAGGTGATCAATGTCCTGTGCCCATCAGTGTCTCAGAGGCATTTGGACAACACCCTTAATAACATGCTGTAACTTTTGGCCAGCCCTGAAGTGATCGAGCAGTTGGACTTGATAATCATTGTAGGTCTCTTCCAAATTCCTATTTTTTTCTCCATACTTCATTCTTTCCCTAACAGTACATGCTGAGGAAATACTGGATGACATTTCTTCCCAGCCCTGCACTAGCAGAATGGATTGAATGAGTATCATGTCCTATCACAGCCATTGGCTCTGTCACTTTGTGGGAAGGAGGCCTGTGCTTTCTGATGGGGGTGAGAAATGTCCATTGTCTCTGGGTAGTTTGAGCATCTGAACAGATTTGCAAAAAACACATGTGAACTGGTTTGTGAAACTCTTCTGTGTTCATCCAGTTCGTTTGGATTTCCACAGGGTAGCGAAAGACTGCATCTCTGACACCAGTGAGGCTCAAAGATCAAGCCCTCAGCCTGGAGCAGGGTGTGCTGCTGAACTCAATGATTGCGGATCTGTTTTAGGTGGGCAGTACCTGCTCATTTCCTTGTGATCTCCCCCACTCCCAAATGCTGTTTTATAAAAATGCCTGAGTTGTTTCTTTTGGAGAAACAGAACAAAATACGAGAGCCTGAGAACGCCACCACTCCATCAAGTATCCATCTGGCCCAATACTCCCTCTCCAGTGGCACCCCATACATGTCTAAAAGACACTAAATGAGGAGTGCAGGTCTACTTCTGTCAGGGTCCAGAGGGTGTTCATAAGGGATCAGTCTCCCTTGGGAACTGTACTGCAGATAGCCCCTCAGACCTAAGACAGAGCCTGTCATGCAGAACTATATGTATAATGTATCATAGCTGTTCTGTTCTATTCCATTCCATTTTATTCCATTCTCTGCACTCACAATGAGTTGTATGAGGAGGAGACCTTTATTTATCTAAAATGCCACAGAGTTTTCAGCACCAAAACCACTTTCAAAGACACAAATCAGAAGGGTTACAAGTGAAATGAGTAGTTTGTTTTTTTATAGACAAAGTTATTTTATTAATTACAAGTATTAATTAAATATTAATTTTAAAATTCATGAAAGCCTGACAAAGGAAAGACAGGGCAGGAGCAGTGCTGTGGTGGTGTGAGAGCAGTGCAAGAACCCAGCCAGAATGGGCCAGGAAACCTGACAAAGTGCAACAGAAGAGAAGCAGCAAGTGCCAGGGCCACGCTGGGGCCACCCTGGGAGTGCAGAAGGCTTTCTCCACCCGGATGTGGGGCACGAGGACCACCTGCGTGGAGCACGAGCAGCTGCCTTTGGGCCACAATAGCCCAAAGGAGCCCCATGAAGGAGCTGTGCTCAGCTGTGGAGGAGGCAAAAAGCCCAGGGGGACACTTGGTAGTCCAGCCTGGGGGCAAGAAAGCCTTCCCCCCCCAGCTGCAGGACACCTTTGTGGAGCATGAGCACCAGGTGATAGCCCAGAGCACCAGGACCAGGGGAGCCCTGGTCACGCTCAGTGCTCAGAGGAAGGCAGAAAACCCCCAGGAACCGGTGCCAGTCTGCCTCAGGGGAGAATTCCTTCCTGACCCCAGCACTGGTGATCAGCTACTCCCTGAGCACATGAGCAAGACCTGCTGCTGGTCCACGGGCTGGGTATGCCTCTAAGGGGACACTAGCACTGACCTTTCTGCCTCCACCTGGAGCCATCTCAGGGGCTCACAAGAATAGCAGAACGCTGCTGACCTGATCAACCCTGGGAGCAAGAACCCTTCCTGTGCCTGGCACTGGAGGAGAAAGGGGTTTTGGTTCCCTCTGCATGAACTATGCAGAAACGTAGAGAGCCTACAGGATTTCCTCACCATTCCTTATCAATACACCAAGACCTTGCCTTGTGTTGCAGCTGCCCAGATTGATGAGAGGCTGCCCTGGTGTCCTGGTGCTAGTTCTTTCCCAGGGGAGAAGCTGCCGTGGCAGAAAGGCTCTGGAGTAAAATTTGGAAAACATGCTCATACTGCTTTCTTCATCCAAGGAAGGGGAGTGTTGTGAGAGCAGGGTTCTGATCATTACCTTTGCTTTGGTTGTTCTATAGAGTGCCTAGTGATCCAAAGTAACTGCTGGGTCTGTGAACTGCAGGCCAGCTGAGGGAAGGGGAAGTAATCCCTCTCTGTTCATGAGCTAGTACACCAGCTCCAAGCCTAGCCTGCAGTGTGAAGGGACATTGCTGGAGGAGAAACAGAAAAAAGGGGGTAGCAGACTAGACCTGGATATGGTCTATGCTAAAGAAATACCTCAGTGGCAGTCTGGTGCCTTGGAGAACTGCTACGATTGGATGAAAGCAACTTCCATTTTTGCATCTTGGAGTTGTATCTGACCTGAGAGATGAGCTGTTATCCAGTCAGTCAGAAAAAGGGCCTAAAATAGAGTGTTTACAGAGGAGGCCTGGAAAGTTAACTGAGTTTGGCTAAAGGCAGTTATGGCATAACCTCACCTCTTTGGAGCGACAGTGATTTTGTGATAAGCAAAGGTGCTAAGGAAATTAGGAATTTGGGTCTACAAGGAATGATTCAGCCATAGGAGAGTCAGTGTCAGTTAAAAGTAAGAATAATCAGAAGGGCATTTGGTTGAGCCAGGCTTAGCATTTCTTATGCAATTGAGAAGAATTGTCCCATTACCATTATTTTTACTGAATGTCTCCCATAAAGTGGGAACAAATGTAACAGCAAGCTGCCACCAAATCCAGCAGGTCACAAGGACTTTCCTTCTACCTTGTGAAATCAGCCCGTATATATAGAGTCAGATGTGTGCCTTGCTCAATTTTCAGTGGCATGAAAGATTTCAGGGAATTGATCTTAGCATTTCCAGCATTACAATATGAAAGCACAGGAAGGATAATGGTATTTAAACATGGCCGTGTGTAGGCATAGCACCCTTTACTGCACACCATTAACTGAGGATTAAAGGAGATGTAAGGCTCTGGCAGTAATGAGAGTTTTCATAGAAGCTTTATGGTTTTCCTGTTCATCTTGTCGGTAAAAAAATCCAAGATTTGCTCACTGGTGGTATCTGTTACCATGGAGACTGGGGTGCAAGTTATTTTTAGGGCATGGAAAACTGATGATTGTGGACCCATATCAAAGTTCTCTCCTTTAAAGCAAGTATTATATATAGGCACTGTTAAGGACTTTAATTTGCGGAAGTGCCTATGCTGTAGGAAGCAGGAATGTTAAGGATCACACCAAAGGTCACTGGGAGCTCAGTTCTTCCACCGATGGGGAAGCGAAGCAATAAAAAGTCACTCTTGATGAAGTGCCTTAGAAGGTTGTAATTACTGATGTCTGAGGAAAAGCAGTGCTTAACAAAGGTAAAACTTAAAGGACTATTGCTCTGCAGATGATATTAAGTAACACACATAATGGACTAAAAGCAACAGGGAGCTAGAATCATGCCTTAGTGTAGACTACGGAATTACTGTGCTTGATTTTAGTGTCTTGGGGCACTTCACGATAATAAAGCTCCTTGGACTGGATTTTTAGTACCAACACAGAGTGTATGGCACAGTCTCCCATCTACTGTCCTCTTCAGGGGGAGCATACCTACTTCTGTAAATGAGCTAGGTGTGTTACGTGTGTCCTATTCTTACATGATGCATTAATTTTGCTTTTAGAACTTACTGCTAACTGCGGTAACCTGAACTTGAACCTGTTCTTTCTTGTGGCAATTGGAAGTCTTCTTCCTGACTTCTATCCTCTTGCTGAAGAGATGAAGAATAATGTTGATAGAGTGTAATTTTCAACTGCGTGGTTTTAAAGTGATGTGTTAAGCTCTCAGGTACAGATAGTATTCTGTCCTGCTTGTCCAGTGCTTTTAGGTTATACCGGGTGTTTTCCTGTCCTGTTGCAGCATGTAGTTGTAGGCTGGTTGAGAGAAACTGGCATTCGTTATTGTCTACATTCTTTGTTTTAACCCACCTCATCAAAAGTGCCGATAAAATGTAGCAGTGCATGCTAATGAAACTGCTCATGTAAATGAGGGTTTCTGAGGCTAATAGTTGATTTTCAGTTGGCAATTGTGAGTACAATTTTTGGAAATCTATGCAGGGAATGATCAAGAAGAACATCTGGTTTTGAAAACGGCAGTTTTAATTTCAAAGAAACTATTTACATTTTAATAGCCCTATTCTCTGAAAGTTCCTGAGGTCTGATACTTCTGATTAAGAAAATGATCTCTGGACCCACATTCTGTATTTGGTGTTCATTATAGTAACAGCCCTAATGAAATTACCTTGTATTAATGTGGATGCATGTCATGTGCAATTACAGAGCAATTCCGTCGTCATTTAGCAATGAATTGTCATAGCATTCCTTTAAAGTCTGGGATCTCACCAAAAGGAGGGGAGAACAGCATCTATAATAATTCTCAAAGGATCAAACTGAAAAATATTTCAGTTGCTGCTTTTAATCAGGAGGAGCTCTCATTGGTTTTCAGCTACTTTGCCAGTATAACTTACTCAAAGGCTGACTGATGTAGGGGTAGACTTTCAGTTCCATTTGAAATTCAGGCTCCTTGGTGACTTGGATGTTTTTGAGTGCTCTTTCAAAGGCATCTATTAATCAGTGCCAAAATACTTAGTAAGTCTTTTCAGTGTGCAAAGAGTGTACTGCTGTTGATCTTTTGGAGGGCTTAGACTTGCTATAAGTTACATGTGTGTTTCTCTGTATAAAATACATCCTGATACTTCAGCTTGGGACTTACTGTAGGACAACTGACAGCATTGTCTAGTAAAGTTGCCAGACACTTCCCTTGATAAGGTCTTACTGTTTGTGATCGGTAACTTTGAATGATAAGAGACTGAAATTTTCCATGTGAGATGTTTGCTAATGAACTGATTGAGGGGTTTGTTTTGGGGGTGTTTTTGGGGGGCAGATAGAGGATATTTCTGGCACAGAGCCCGAAGAGCTTCACCATTATCAAGAATGAAGCTGGGACATAACATATTCTCTTCTGCTAACATTCTGGTGACTTTTCCGTAGAAAAGTCCTAATGACATGACTCTTCGAGGCAGGAAATTGAAATCTGGTAGGGATTAACCATTGGGTCAGGGATGTGCATTTTGACTTCCTCCTCAAATTGAAATTAAGCCTCTTTATTAGAGGGATATTTTTTAATCATGGGGCCTGTGATATGCCAACTGGGCAGCAGCTTTTTTTGTTAGCCTCTCTCTGTCCTTCCACCCAAAATCACTGCACAGAGCAGAAACATCTGGGACTTCCTTCGCAGCTTTCCTCCACACTAAATTTGTGTAATTCCCATGAAGGATTCACTCCTGCTACCTTGCAAAGATGATTGTAGCCTCTGTTTTCTAACATTATACTCCTTCTCTTTCTCATTCAGTTCTTCGGCATTCTCATGGGTTTAACATTTGGCACCATTTTCTTTAGACACTTTTAAACAGCTCTCAACAGGATTTTATACATCATAACAAATTTGTAACTTAATCAGAAGTTTTCCAACATGCTTAAGGAATATGGAGGTTCTCATCTCTGATGACAAACCTTCAAGTGGTTTTCAAAATGTCAGGCTAGTTTACTAGGAAACACCAGTGTGTAAAGACCAATTACGTGGCTTAAGCAAAGGCTCTTTGAATCTCCTTTGAACAAAGCTCTGTGGAACCTCCTTGGATGTTCAGTGGGTTAGAGAATTTGGATATGGTTATAGTTCATATTAAGATGGCCAGCTTGGCACATGGGCCGTGATGGGCTGTTGTTCATCACCTGAAGTTTTGTTGACAGATAATTGCAGTTGCTGTTAACCTTTTAAGAGATTCATACCTGGAGCATCTGATGTGAAGTGTATTGGAAGAGGTATGTGCAGTGCAGCTGTTTGTGCTAAGACAGTTACTAGCTCATGCTGTCAGTCTAGTCTCCTTCAGAAGCCCTAAAATGTGCCAGTGTAGTTTAGATGAGCACTGATGTTTGTGAGATGCTCAAATACTACATTTATGCAAGCCAAATGCCTAAGCAACTAGACAGCTATAACCACCATTTTATAAAGGCGGAGAATCAGAACAATGTACAATAAATGATTAATATTTTGTTTTATTTAGCTCTTTCTATTTATTGACTTTTACAATGTCTGAGAAATTCAAGAATACCATTTTTTCTTTGTTGTGCAGTCATAGGCACATTCCCACCTTATGGGGGAAGAACAGGAACAAAAATGTCCCCTTTAAAACTCTTTTAAGCTAATAGAGGAACTCCTTCCAATTTCAGTGGAATTTGGATTCCACCCTAAGATATATTTGGTTTAGTGTGAGGTGTCCCTGCCCATGGCAGGGGGGTTGGAACTAGATGATCTTAAGGTCCTTTCCAACCCAAACCATTCTATGATTCTATGATATTTCTTATGGGTTGCCCAAAACCACCTATGCAGTCTGTGCAGGAGCCAGAAGGAAATCTCAATGCCATTTTCTCAACCACTCTTAAAACAGTGTTGACCTACAGCTGGTGGGAGGGGTGTAGGCTAACTCAAGAGCACTTCTGCTGCCAGGGTGAAAGCCACTTTAGATGTAACAGCAGATCAAATCCTGCTGGGCATGTGCATGGAGTGCAGTGTATGCCCAAGTCCCTGAGCTGATGTCAGGCCTGCTAGTCAGGCCATTTTGTGTAGCACAGTGCCTACCCAGCTGACCAGCTGAGGTCCAGGATTGCAGCGTTAGGCACAAGCTTTTGTGTTCTGCCAGGATGCCTGGCTGATGCAGCTTCCCAGGGAGACGAGGTATAGGCCAGGAGAAGAGCAAGGACTGGCAAAACAACTGTGTGATCCTCATTTCTACGGAGAATGAAGACGACTGAATGGCAGCTGCATGTGGATGGAGATGAAGCTAATCTAAAGTGTTGTAAATGCTACTCCTCGTAGTCCCTGGTGTACTGACAATGCCTGATCCGGGTTTCATCTGTACCACTCTAATGCAATTACTCCTCTTATAGCCCAACGGAAATGAGGTAGGCCTCAGGTTCAAGGCAAGTGACTAATGTATACAATGTGAACAGTATTATTTGTATCTGTATTCAATTTATGTCATTTTGTACCAAGAAATTTTGTCCCTAATGTCTGAGTGTGCAGATAATAAACTGTGGTTGTTTCGTTACTGCAGTGAATAGCACCATCTAGGGATCAGGATGGTTTTAAAGTCATCCTTTTAAATTGTGCCTGGCAAGAATGGCTGGACTGTCAGTTGCACAATGTACATACACTGTTCATATAGCCGTACTTTCTTATATTTATACTATTGCAGGCAAATATAGTATTTCCCTCAATTTATAGCTGTATGTGTGGCCCCATCTGTACAAAGCTTAAATGAAGGGTATATCCATATTTACAAACACGGAGTTTATAGGTACATGCTTCACAAATACAGAATTCTTTGGGGCTGCCGTTATCAGCTGCTGTTAATGCAACAGGTAGTCTCTGCTGTGCTGTAAAGAGCTTTCCCAAATTATTTGTGCCAAAAATGTAGCAATTTACTCTGTGGTGTGAGATACATTGCACTGCAGAGAAAATCAGAATTACCACCTATGCTGCTTTAAAATCTCTCCCTGTCTTCACTATGCAAAATGGAGAATCATAGAATCATGGACTAGTTTGGGTTGGAAGGGGCCTTAAACCTCACCCAGTTCCAATCCCGTGCCACGTGCAGGGACACCTTCTACTCGAGCAGGTTGCCCTATCCAACCTGGCCTTGTGCACTGCCAGGGATGGGGCAGCCACAGCTTCTCTGGGCACCCTATGCCACCGCCTCAGCACCCTCACAGGGAAGAACTTCTGCCTAATGTCTCATCTAAGTATGCCGTAGCTCTGTCAGGTTAAAGCCATTTTCCCTTGTCCTATCACTACCTGCCCTTGTAAAAAGTCCCCTCTATTTAAGTTCAGCTTCTCTGCTTGTGCCCGTGAATACATCAAGTTAGAGTAGACCCCCAGTGCATGCAGATAAAGCTAGCCATTGAAGTAATGCTTATTCTGTTGGAATTTCTATTTTAATTTGAGGAGGATGTGTGAACTCCAAATATTGTTTCAGTGGAGCAGCTGCTTTGCTGATGCACCTCATTTTTGTGAGCTGTTTGTGCTGGTAAATATTAACGTTTGACTGTATTTGTAAAAGTACCTTAATTAATGCAAATTTCATGTAGTCTTTAGTATACTTACGTAAAAGGTGTTCGTATAACCTGTTCTTATTATGGATGAGTGTGAAACTTAATACAGCTCATGAAGCTATCTCAGCACTTTCTTTTTTTGGGGGGGGGAAGAAATGGTGGCTTTCACACTTGAATGTGATGCCTTTGGTTGTTTTTCTTTGAGGGCCCTGCTCTTGAAGAAATAACGCTGGGTCAGTTTTCCATGAAATTCTAGCTGGCTGTGACAGCCTCCTGTTTAAACCCGTGCTACAAGCCAAGCCGAGTTAAGATGCCAAGTGAAATTTTTCTTCTTGCTTTTTTCTGCACTTCTTTTTTTTTCAGTGTATTGTGATGTAGAAAATTCTCCCATTAAATGTGAACAATCAGGTTTATGGTTTTACAGTACTATTAAGGCATGGTTTACCACTTTAGCACTGCTGTACTGTGTGCTTCATTTTGTATTTCTATCCCATACGAATCACTGGTGCAGTAAAAATCCTACCTTTCCAGTCTTTCTGCAGATAACAAGAGCTTTTCTTGCAGACTTGATTGAATATTACTGGTGTTAAATTATTTGACACCTGCAGTGTGTTAGATACTGACTGTTCAAGAAGTGTATTCCCATCCAGACAGTATCTTTAAGTATGGTGCCAGAACTGTCATGAATTCAGTCCTCATTGTAGTTGCCTGTAATTTCCCTGTGTTGCTGTCTGTCAAGAGTGGTTTGATACTGGAAGTTTAGAAAAGTTGAGGTGTTTGTTTGAATGCAAGAACAATGCTTCATTCCTTCTACAACGTATGAGAGGGTTGGAAATAGTAGAGTTAGAGCTCAGGTTAGTGCAAAGATCTCATCAGAATGCTTTAGTAGAGGCTCTATTTATAAACAGAGACAGCTGACGAAGTGTGAGGATGAAGTTAGGAAAGAGGTCTCCATTGTCACAAGTGCTGTGAAGAAGGTGAATGGTTAAGTTATACACTGTTTCTTACAGTACAGAAATCAGAAAGCATGACTAATGCAATGAACATGTTTGAAACACACGGAGAAGAGGTGTTTCTTCATACTTTGCATTATGATAGTCGTGAAATGTTCCCAGAGGCTACGGAAGAGCCTGGAAGTGAATTTAGAAGAATAACTGACAAGTTCAGGGATGAGAATTTACTTCAGTGACAAAAAGCCCGAGGGTCCGGATGCAGCTTCTAGAAAGCCCTCAGCTGCTGATTCCTGGAGTGTATAACAGGGACGTAAACATTCGATAGGGCATTTTCCTTATAGAAAGAGTAAGCAAAAATCTGCTGTTAGCTACTGAAAGGTGAAGTTTACAAGGTCAGATAAATCCATAGTGGGACCATGAATATCTATTCTTGTGCTTGCTTTCCATACCACAGTAATGGCTTGTAGCATATTAGGCATGTCCCATTTGTGTCACAGATCTGGTTATTCCTACGTCAGGCGCAAGAGAAATTCAAGGGTTGCATATGAAAATATTATCTTTTCATTGCTTGTGCAAGTTCTTTTCTCCATTTCTCATGAGATTCCTCACCAAAGGAGAAGGCTAACAACAAGTGATTCTAGTCATAGAATCATAGAAGGTTGAGGTTGGAAAGGACCTTAAGATCATGTAGTTCTAACCCTCCTGCCCTGGGCAAGGACACCTCACACTAGACCCTGTTCTGTCCAACCTGGCCTTGATCCCTGCCAGGGATGGAGCCTTCACCACTTCTTTGGACAGCCTGTTCCTGTGCCTCACCACCCTTGCAGTAAAGGGGCTGCCATGAAGAGCAGTAATTCCCCTTGATTCAAATCGTGGAGCCCTGGGATGATCTTCATGCAGAGTGAAACAGGGAGTTAGAGAATGCATGCCTCTAAGAGATGCATTGCCTCTGCAGTGATCCCTCCTTAGCAGTGGAATATAAGAAACATTATTCAGCCCTAATCAACCATTTCATTAGCCTGACACGCTCTTCTCAGGAGCTGTAACTCTGATTTGGCTGTTAAAAGTAGAACTGAAAGATTTGTCTCAAAAATTAGTCTAGACCCACTATGATGAGAATCGGAATTTTCTGCCTTTTTTGTGGCTCACGGGGACCTTTATCATGAACTGATTCCTTCAGTCTTTGAGAAATACAACAGCTGGCTGTGAGAGCCTCTTCCATCATTACAGCTTTCCTGTAGGAGCATCTTCACAGCTATATTTTCAAAGCCTTATGCAGGGGTTCAACCACATGGCTTATGCTAATAACAGCAGGAAATGCGCACCTGAATCTCCATCTGCTCCCTTAAGAACTTACTTTTGCTATACCAGGGTAATCTTTTGCAAAAAATACCAATGATTTTTAAGTGTTCAAATTACTTTCTTTAAGTTCTGGCTGCTTTGTCAAGCACAGGGTAAGCCTGCTCTTTATGTGTGCTTCCACTTGGATGAGCAATGCCTGTGAAATGCCTCTTAACAGCAATGCCAGTTTTACAGCCTGCATTCATGCATTATCTAGATGTTCTTGGAAGATGTGTCTTATTATGGTTATTAACAGGCCACAGAAAATAGATAATTGGGAAATGCAAATGAAAGATTGTTATACCTTCTCTGTGTAAGTAAGCAAAATAGGAAAGGTGGCTTTACAGAGGCACTTACAAAAGCTTATAGAAGAGAGGAGTGGAGTGGCTGTGAAAGAGCCTTAAGCAGTTAATGGTTTTCTGTTGTTTAGGATTTGTAAGTCATTTTGAAGCTTCTTTGGCCAGAGTCTGTTGGACACATGCCTTGTACAGTGAGGCTTTAACTATGGAAAAGTAGAGGCGAAGGCGTACGGGAGGGAAGAATGAGGAAGAGAGCATTAGTTTTGTTTAGCAGGGCTACTCAGGGTAAAGATGTAAGTGGCTGTAGAAGATTGGGCCAAAGTCTGACTCACCCAATACTTTATCCCTGGCTATACCCAGTGGTTGAAGTCTGTAAGATAATATGAACAGACCGATGCTGCACTGTTCAGACTTCCACTGAATAGTCTCCCAGCTTCCAGCAGTTTCAAGCTCAGGGTCTTCCTGAAGAGATGATATTTCTAGTTTTTATAATCCACAGTAGATTGCTTTTCTGTTAATATACTCAGTTAGTTTTGAACCCCTGTAAGCTTTATGGCATTTGTGGTATCTTGCAGTAGGGAATGCCAAACTTGACAGCGTTCAAGGAGGGAAGCTTGATTTGTTTGATTTTGAGTTTGCCTTTTGCTACTTTGATTACTTGAAGGTACTAAGAGGAGGTAATGACTCTGAGTCCTCACTTGTGTAACTTAGGATTGTTTTCTGCCATGTGTGTGACTTCACATTTCGTTATATGCCATTTAATTTCCTACTATTTCAGTCTTGGAAGAGCTGCTGCTTGCAAGCTTTATCCCTTACATCCTCACCTGTCCGGAACAGCTCTTTACAATGCATGCAGCAAATTAGGGAACTGAGAGGTGAGCAGGTGTGAAAGCTCAGGGCTGGTGAATCTTTCTGAGCAATCTGTGTTCATTTGTCATGTGTGGGTGTTGTAGTGAAGACAAGGACAATGAGATTTATTACCAGCAGTAATAGAAGCTTCAGAAGCACAGCCCAAAATTGTTTCTAATATGCTTCCAGATGAGATACAATCAGAATTGGAATGCAGCCTGTCAGTATGTCGTTTTGTGAATAAAAAACCCCATCTTGGATACAAATGCTGCTTATGGATCGACTGTTACCGTGCACAACTAGACTTTAGAAGCTGATTATTTGGACCTCAGGCAATTTATGATTTGGGTACTTATTGAAATCTTCATTTTTAAATGCTAGTGACAGAAGATAGATGTTCACACACAGCACCTTGTTCCTCTAAATTCCCCTTCACACCGGTTGACTGCATGAGTCCAAATGTATTCTCTTCTAACCTTCAAATGTAGGACCCTATTGTAGAACAGATTTTATTTTCTGGACAGAGTAGGAGAAAGTCTGTCTTTTTCCAGGGGAGCTGCTGCTGGGGGATAGCTAGCCAGTGCATGTGTCCAGTGCTGTCATTCCTTCACTTCCAGTATGTCACTGCCTTCCGGGAGATCCCAGGTGTTCTACAAGTTGGATATAACACCAAAAAATGTTCTATGGCTGAATACTTAGATTCTGCTTTTCTTGTGTTTGATTTAGACACCTAAATAAATATGCCTTTCTTTGGACCTGTTTCTCTCTTGCTCAAAAGTGACAGCATTCTTCATTGATAAAGTGTTAGTCTGCATGTTTGATAATTTTGTTTTAAACTACGAACTTGCCTGAAATACACAGCTATAAATGCCTCTCTTCTCTGGGTTACTGACACAATATGTCACAGAAATACAAGCCCCTGCTCCTAAATTTAGCAGTAGTGGCTTGTTACTAATTTAGGAGATCAGCAGTAGGATCTGCAGGGGACTATTGCACAAACCCTCTGCAAAATCAGTGTGCTTTACATAAACTTGCCAAATTCAAATAAACCGAGGTACACCTTTTGCCTTTGTTATGGTCCCATTTGTGCATATCTGCTTGTGTTGCACCTGTTTGAACATTTATATTGTAATTCTGCATGTATAATAATGAACGTTATTCATCTGTGTCATGGATTAAAGCCTTTCAATGATGCTAATCAGCCTTTTTACTCTGCAGCTGCAGTCAGAGGTTGTAGTTGATGGGAGACTTTGTACTGTGTCAGTAATCACTGAATGCTGCCTGTGACATTGTGTCTGGTTGCATCATGTTCATGCATTTCTTGAACTGTAATGGAGAAAATAGTGAAGTTGCTCATTAGTAAGGATTTTTCAAGGCATAGAAATATAGTTCAGGGTTGTTATTTGAGTCTCCATGATAATCACAGGGTGTTTGTATGTGCCATTTAAAGTTCTTTTGCAGTAAGGATTTAAGTTAACAGAAGAAAGGAATATGTGAAATCAGCTATTATAGCAGAATGAGAAATCAAACATGCCCAGTTGTTGCAGATGCTTGTAAACAGCATGAGTATGACTGCTTGAAGGAATGACAGACAATTAGTGTTCTGCAAACAGGAGCTGTTGCATTAGGAATAACTTTGTTGTTAAGCTAGAGAGATCACAGGTTGATCATGCTGTGTTCATTAATTTTCCAGTTTCTTCTTATATACTGAGGGAAATAGTTTTTAATGTAAAGCAAGATAAGAAAGTGATTGAGGGATGCAGGATTCTAGTAGAAAAGAAACTTTTTCAGTGTCTGTAGGAATGGGGGGGTTCTCTATTGTGCTCCCTCTTTAGATGCATCCAGGTAGCCTGTTTCACTGCTGCCTCACATCTCAGTGCTACTGTGAAGGACAGAGGTAGAAGGCTTCACAACAGAGTGTCCGTTTAACTGTTTCTCTGCTTTCTCCTGGTTGAAGGGAGGAGCATCAGTTCAAAGAGAATTTGGTCATATGTCCTTTGCACTGGTATTGGATGGAGTAGTAGAGGTAGGCTGATAGCCATTTGAGGGAAAGATCTTGTAGCTTCGTTTTCTTATGTGTATTATTGGAAATGTGGCTGTTCAAAAGAGCCTCTTGAGGAATATCATTTTTTGTGAGAGATGCTCAGGAAAGCTGCAGCCAGATAATCCTATTCACCATATTTCGGACATCACAGTATATTGCAAAATTGTATTAGTTACTCGGTAGTTAGGATTTGGAAATGACGAGGAGCTGTGCTGTGGAATGAGTCCATTTCAGTCATTCATGGTCTCTGGATTTAGATTTTTGTGTCAGGATAGGACTGCTTGGATGCATTGATTTATATCATGATGTGCGGTATCCTGCCCTCTGTTGGAAAGGACAAGTGAGAGCATCTGATGGGCTGACCCTGGCTGGACACCAGGTCCCCACCAAAGCTACTCCACCACTCCCTCTCTTTAACTGGACAAAGGAGAGAAAATAAAAGGAAAGGCTTGAGGGTTGGGATAAGGACTGGGAGAGATCACTCACCAGTTACCGTCACGGGTAAAACAGCCTCGACTTGGAGAAACTGGTAAGAAATTAAACTACTCAAATCAGAGAAGGATAATGACAAATAAAACCAAATCTTAAAAACACCTTCTTCCCACCCCTCCCTTCTTCCTGTGCTCGACTTCACTCCCCATTTCTCTGCCTCCTCACTACAAGCTGTGCAGGGGCCAGGGAATGGGAGTTGTGCTCAGTTCATCACATTGTCTCTGTTGCTCTTTCCTCCTCAGGGTGAGCACTACTTACACTCTTCCCCTGTTGCAGCATGGAGTCCCTCCCACCGGAGACAGTCCTCCATGACCTTCTCCAGTGTGAGTCCCAAGAGCGGGCTGCAGTTCCTCAGGAACTGCTCTGGCATGGGTCCCTTCCACAAGGTACAGTCCTTCAGGAGCAGACTGTCAGCATCTGTTACCTCAGAGGCTCTACCACTGTCGCTGGTTAGCTTGGCCTTGGAGAGTGGTGGGTCTGTGTTGGAGCTGACTGGCATTGAGTCTATCAGATGTAGAGGAAGCTTCTAGTAGCTTCCCACAGAAACTACTCCACAGCCCCCCAGCTGCCAAAACTTTGCCATGCAAACCCAATACAGAGCAGAAAACTTCAAGTTGCATCAATTGCTTTTGGAAGCATAGCAGTACGTAACTACCTCTTGGGTATCCGCATGAAGAAGAGATAAAGTGCAGCAGCAATCTTGCTTGCTCTCCTTTTTATGGGTTTCTCTTTCCTGTTGGATTTTTTTATCCTTTCCTTGGCAGCTATTTATCATGTGTTGCTGTATAGTTTGTAGCCTGGCCTCTGGTGAGGGATCCAGTATGAAAGAACCATTAAGAGCACTCAGACAAGCAGTAACGTGTATGTGCGTTTCACAAATGAATTGCCATGGGATTTCACATGACACAATTTCAACATATCCTACTGAGTATGGGCAATACTGCGCTGCAGGAGTAGGGTCATTGCAGTGCAGGAGTGGATCTCTCAGCACTGCTAATTTTTCACCTTTGTGCACTCGCTCCAGTTGTACTAGCAATGTCTCTGCTGTATACATTAAGTGTAAGGCATACTGGAGCATACAAGGTACCAGGAAATACCAGCTACTTGCAGATAATTCTACAGAACAAGTGTGAGGGGAGACTTTTAGAAACTCAGATACATGTTCCACCAGTGCAGCTCTGTAGTCACTAAACCTATCTCCAAAAAAAGCACAGGATGAGGACATTGTCAGTTCTCCGTATTAATTGTAGGGAGTTTCTGCATTGTTTCAAAGATAGGTAAGATTTTGTCAGCTTCTTAGGACATCTGGGCATTATGTGGCATTTAAGTGTCCTTTTATGGAGTTATGATGTGGTTTTCCTTCAAGTTCTTATTCTAGTGCAGGACTTTTAAATGCTAAATATAAAAAGTTCCACTCATACTGGTTGTTTAAATGCAGAGTTGGAGTACTCTCATTTCCAAAACTCTGGCATTGCAGTACTCCCCAGCTACCGGAGTTTTCATACCGGTTACTTAGTGCTTGTGATCTTCCATCCAACTGTTCTAAAGTACTTTTTATCCCCTTCTTCCTTCCTGCCTTCCTCTGTTGTCTTCTTCTATGACTGCAGCGGAGGGCTGTGACCACATTATCATTAAAAACTGTTAGAAATTGTATTATAAAAGAGCAGTTCAACATGAAATACTGTACAGTAAAATGCTTTTTATCAGTTCCTGCTATGAAGTAATATCCACTTTTAAATAATTGGGGTAAAAATATCAGTAATTCTAAAGTGTCTTAGTTTTAGCTATGCCTAGATTTGAATAAGGTTTAATTGGGAGAAGCATGATGTGTCTGAGTTCTGTTACATTTGGGAGTAATTTGTTCTGAATTTCAGAGCCAGTTTGGTGCAGAAATTGGTTCTACAAAATCTGGTTCCTCTTGAGGAGAGCTTGATTCCTTTGTGAGTTGATACTTTCAGAACAAACGGGACATCCATGGGAAAAAAGCAAGGTTTTCCCCATGTTAAAATGTTCTTATTTTTCCAAGGTCGCAAACAGTACTTCAGCATTTGCCGTGTTCATGTGGAGGTGTCTGGGACATCAGCAGGATGTCAGAATAGCCATTCCCACTCCTTTAGAGGTTTCTTAATAAAACCAAAGGCTTGGAGACTTGGTCCATAACTTTTTCCCTGTTCTTTTTTTTAGACTTTGGAAGGAGAATCTCAGCTGGGAGAAGTCCCTTCCATTCTCTATGAAACTCATCAGTGATGTGATTGTACAAAGCACTGATGCTGCTGCATGGTGTGTCACATTCAGTCAACTTGTGCCATCATAGCACACAATTGTCATTAATTGTCATGTTTTCCACTAATGAATTGCTACTGGAAACTGCATTCTTGCTAGTAGGTAGGGAACCCTTTCTGGTGGAAAAGGAGGAAGGGAGTCTGTCTTTCTGTTCCTTCCCTATTCTGTGAGAGATCAAGCTCTTTGCTCCTCAATGAATGGCTCGTGCCAGTTCATAGTCATATAGTGCTTTGGGTTAGAAGGCACCTTAGGGCTCACCCAGCTCCAGCCCCTGCCGTGGGCAGGGACGCCTTCCACTAGAGCAGGGTGCTCCAAGCCCCATCCAGCCTGGCCTTGAACACTGCCAGGGATGGGGCAGCCACAGCTTCTCTGGGCACCCTGTGCCAGCGCCTCAGCACCCTCACAGGGAAGAATTTCTTCCTAATGTCTAATCTCTATTTCCCCTCTGTCAGGTTAAAGCCATTCCCCCTTGTCCTGTCACTACAGGTCCTTGTCAAAAGCCCCTCTCCAGGTTTCTTTCAAGGCACTGAAGCTTCTCCAAGTTCTCCCCTTAAGGAGCCTTCTCTTCTCCATCTCTTCTCTAAGCTGCCCCAGCCCAGCTCTCTCAGCCTGGCTCCAAAGCAGAGCTGCTCCAGCCCTTGCAGCATCTCAGTGGCCTCCTCTGGACTTGCTCCAGCAGGTGTACATCCCTCTTGTGTTGGGGGCCCCAGAGCTGGATGCAGTACTGCAGGTACCAGTTGCCAGTGCCAGTCCTGCTCCTCACTGTCCTGGGTTCAGCAGTAGCAGTCATTTTTCTCCTTAGCAGCTGGTGCAACGCTGTGGTTTTGACTTTGGGCCTGGGAACAGTGCTGATAACACCGATGTTTTCAGTTGCTGCTCAGCAATGTTCAGTCTGGCCAAGGACTTTCTGAGTCTCATGCTCTGCCAGGGAGGAGGGGGAGCTGGGAGGAAGCAGAGACAGGGCACC